>CAUZXS010003668.1:107500-112500 GCA_963585895.1 Sepioteuthis lessoniana
TTTCATATATATATATATATATATATATGTATATATGTATATATACAAGTAAAGTAGCGACTGTAGTCAAGGGCGACTAGACGGCTCCCTTTTCAATAGCTACTACATCGAGGTGTAGGGGTGTGCGCTACTCCTTTCCCTGGATTGCTCCAGTTTACCCTTGATACGTACCTTATATTGCTGAGTGTTAAGCAAGGAGGTATCAGGTACCATTTTTAAAGTCTTTGGTATGACGCGTCCTGGGTTTGAACCAGGTCTCCCGGACCATTGGCGAACACTCTGCGGGAATAATTAGAAATAGGATCTCATACCCTGTGAGATCACTTCAGTGCTTCACTGCATTTTTCAGTGTAATGAGAGTAAATTGGCGACGCCCATCACCTCTCTAAGTGATATGTTGGTCTCTTCGTCCAATGCGTCTTGTTTTTTAAATTCTCAAAAGAACACAATAAAAATGTTTCTCTGATATATATATATATATATATATATATATATATATATATCAGAGGAACATTATTTACATAATTGAAATATATTTATTATTATTATTTATATAATTGAAATATATTTTCATAGTTTTCTCATAAAATCATTTGTTAATGTAATCAGTTGTAAAATCGTTGACAATGTATTATTAAAATCAAATGTATACTTAGTAAAATCATTCCCAGTAGGTTTCTATAGTAAAACAATTTCCCATGAATTTCTATAATAAAATCATTTTCAATATATCTTTATTGTAAAATCCTTATCAATGAGTAAAATTATTTCCAATTCATTAGTTTACTATAGAGGTTTATAATGGATTCCTATTTTAGAACAATTTCATTCAAATGTTGCACTATATATATAAAAAAACAAAACAAAAAAAAACATATAAAGAAAATAAAACCAAATAATAATAATAATAATAATAATAATAATAATAATAATAATAATAATACCTTATAATAATTAACAAAAAAAATAGAATTTGCAAAATTGTCGACTTTGCTGTCCCAACTGACCACAGAATAAAACTGAAAGAAAGTGAAAAGAAGGATAAGTACCTCGACCTTGCTAGAGAATTGAAAAAGTTGTGGAACATGAAAGTGACGATTTTGGCGCAATAACTAAAAGATTATTAAAAGGCCTGAAGGACTTGGAAATTGGCGGACGGGTAGAGACTATCCAAATGAGAGCATTACTGAGAACGGCCAGAATACTGAGAAGAGTCCTGGAGATTTGAGGAGACTTGCTGTCACTCAAACTCAAGTGAAAAACCATCAGCTAATACAGATGTGAAAAACTCTAAAAGAGTAAATAATAGGTGAAACTTCATATTACGCAACAGAATAGCAATTATACGTTAGGTGGTGATAGAGACGAAACATCATCATCATCATGTCGCGCCGCCAGCGCGGACATCCTTGACCCTCTCTCGCCATTTCTCCCTATCATTCATCGCCTCCGGCAGGTCTTCAGGGTTACATCCTGTGTCCTCACATAGTTGCTGTATGTATGTTCGTGCTGGTCGTCCCACTCTTGCACATCCATATGTGGGGGTCCACAGGAGTACATCGCTTATGAGCTCGTCCTTGCTTCTCCAGCAGTGACCTGCGTGTCTGGTTCGTCGAACTTGTATAGTTTTCGTGATGGGGGGCAAGTGTCCGTATAGTTGGAGTCTCGTGGGGTGTTGTCGCCAGGACTTGTTTAATACTGCTCTCAACATTCTTGTGTAATTTCCGTCCAGCCTCCTCTCCAGCCGCTTCGTAAGCGTCCATGTGGTGCATCCATATAGCAGTATCGACACAACCGCTGCCTGGAAGAAACTGCGTTTCATTTTATCAGTTAGGTCCGACTTCCATATGATCGAGAGCCTATCGATAGCTGTCCATGCCTTCGTCAGTCGTGTGTCGATGTCTTTTTCGGTTGATGAGACGCTACTTCCTAGGTAGGTGAATTTGTCGACTAGTTTCAGAGAGGCTCCGTCTAGTGTGGCAATGTTGCCTGTTTGGTTGTAACACATATATTCAGTTTTGTTTCCATTGACATGGAGGCCAATGCTTGCTGCGGCTCGTTCCAGACTATGCAGTAGTGTCTCTGCTTGATTAGGCGTATTCGCTAGTATCGCCAAGTCATCAGCGTAGTCGGCGTCCGTGATTGTTTTTGCGGGGTACCTTTTGCTTCTTCTCTCATGGTTATCTTTCGATGGCTGTTTTTGTTCTCATCTATAGAAACCACTCTTATAGATGAGCAGCAAAGCGAATGCAGCAAACTAGCGCAAAAGGAGTACAATAGTAGAGATGACTGGGTGGGAAAGGTGATCCACTAGGAATTATGCAAGAAACTAGAATTTAACCCTGCTGAAAAATGATATATGCTCAAACTAGAATCTTTTCTTGAAAATGAAATACGTAAAATCCCTTAAACTTTTGTTGTAAAATATTAACGCATACCATAGGTTTTTTTTCTTTTTTTACAAGCAAAACTTATTTCAGGTAAAATTATTATTGTTTTACTCTTTTGAGAATTTTTTTACACCAACTGATGGTTTTTCCCGTGAGTTTGTGTAACAGCAAGTCTCCTCAAGTTTCCAGGACTCTTCTCAGTATTCTGGCCGATCTTAATAATGCAGTCGTCTCGATAGTGTCCACTTGTCCTTTATTTTAAGTCTTTCAGTTCCTTTATCAATCCCTTAGGGATTGTTCCAAGTGCACGAACTGCAACTGGTATCACCGTCACCTTCATGTTCCATAACTTTTGGTTCTCTTGCTCGGTATTGATATTTATCTCTCTTTTCGCTTTCTGTTAATTCTATTCTGTGGACTGCCGAGACGGTAAAGTCCACTATTCGACAAGTTCCCTTTTTTTGTTGACTATCACTAGGTCTGGTTGTCTGGCTGGGATTAGGTGATCCGTTTGTATCTCAAAATCCCAGAGAAGTTTGTGTGCCTCATTCTTCAAGACGGAACCCGTGTTGCGCATATACCATTGGTTCCTGGGCCAAATTTCAATTTCTTGCACAATTCCCTATTGTAATAAATATTATTATTTACTCATTAGAGTTTTTCACATCAGCGTCAGCTGATGATCTTTCACTGAAGTTTGAGTGACAGCAAGTCTCTTCAAGTCTCCAGGACTCTTCTTAGTATTCTGGCCGTTCTCAATAATGTAGTAGTTTGGATGGTCTCCACTCGTCCGCCAATTTCCAAGTCCTCCAATCCCTTTAGTAATCCTTAGGCGCCTCATTTTTCAATTTCTATTTCCAGGTCTTTTTTTTTTTTAATTTTTCATTTCTTTATCTTTTTTGACAGACATGTTATTTTCTATTGATACTGATATATTAATTAGGAGGCAAGTTTTTTTCTTTGATAGTCTTTACCCATTTAATTTGGTCAATTGTTCTTTATTTTTCTATCAGTTTGGATAGCAAAGTCCCTGAAAATAGATACTTCTTTGGCCTCTGTTAATGGTACTGGTTAGTATTTATACTATTTAGTATTTATTTAACCATTAGTATTTAACCATTATTATTTATACTATTTTTCCCAAGCCAATATTCCATAGTATTCACATACTCTGTAATTGTAACTATTTTTGTTAACTTTTTTTTTTCACCATGTGGCGAGTTTTTCAATCTAATTTTAAACTGGTGGTCCTTCACTGGAGCCTGAGTGACAGCAAGTCTAACTAACCAAGTCTCCAGGACTTTTCTCGGTATTCTAGCTATGATCTGGTCTTGATTTTTCCTCTGATTTCCAATTCTTCCAGCACTTTTTCCAAGTCTTTCGGGACCGTTCCTAGCGCACTAATTACATTTTCTTCCCAAGATTTTTAATTCGTACATTTTTTTTTTTTTCAAGCTGTAAGCGACCCTCACCCACCAAGTGCACGAACTAGAATCATTATCATTGTCACTTTCTTCTTCCATAGTTTTATCAGATTTTTTGGCAAGGTCAAAGAATTTGTCAATCTTTTCATTGTTTCTTAATTTAACTCTGTAGCGTGCTAGAACGACAAAATCCACTATATGACAAGTTCTTTTTCCTTCTTGTTAATTAATGCTTATTATTATTTACTCCTTGAGAGTTTTTCACATCAGTTTTAGCTGATGGTTTTTCACTGGAGTTTGAGTGACAGCAAGTCTCCTCAAGTCTCCAGGACTCTTCTCAGTATTCTGACCGTTCTCAATAATGCTGTCGTTTGGATGGTCTCCACTCGTCCGCCAACCTCCAAGTCCTCCAGTCCCTTTAGTAATCCTTTTGTTACTGTTCCAAAAGCACCAATCACAATTGGTATAATTGTCACTTTGTTACATAGTTTTTTTTCAATTTCCTAGCAAGGTCGAGGTCCAGGTACTTATCCTTCTTTTCACTTTCTTTTAATTTTATTCTATGGTCAGCCGGGACAGCAAAGTCCACAATTTTGCAAGTTCTCTTTTTTTTGTTGTTGTTGGTTATTATAAGGTCTGGTCTTCTGGCCGATATTAGGCGATCCGTTTGTATGCCAATATCCTATTATTATTATTATTGTTATTATTATTATTATTATTTACTCATTAGAGTTTTTCATATCAGCGTTAGCTGATGTACTTTCACAGGAGATTGAGTGACTGCAAGTCTCCTAAAGTCTCCAGGACTCTCCTCAGTATTCTGGCCGTTTTCAATAATGCTGTTGTCTGGATGGTCTCCACTCGGCCGCCAACTTCCAAATCTTCCAGGCCCTTTAATAATCCTTTAGTTACCGTGCCAAAAGCACCAATCACAATTGGTATAATTGTCACTTTCATGTTTCATGTTTTTTTTTCAGTTCTCTAGCAAGGTCGACGTACTTATTCTTCTTTTCACATTCTTTCAGTTTTATTATTATCATCATTATTAGTATTATTATTACGCAATGGGGCACTTAATGTGTTTAAATTTACGATAAAATCCCGGTTTCTATGGTGTTTGAGAGACAGAAATGAAAAAGAAGAGCTATAAATTTATTCATAATTAATTCTGATTGGGTTTGATTTC
>CAUZXS010003669.1:5000-270829 GCA_963585895.1 Sepioteuthis lessoniana
GGAATCCTCTGATCCAGTATTCTGAAATCATTAAGTTACTTATATTTTATTTACTTGAGATTTTTCTCCTCCCTTTTCTTTCCTGAAAGCAGAACAAAATTTTAACTCTGTATATTTACTGAAAAGTTTTTGAAAACTATTGAATTGTTTAAGTTGCTTTCAGTTTTTTTACAAATACTGTTTACTGTCATGCTTACTTAAGGAAGTGATAAGCAATGTATTTGGAATATGCAGGAGTTTTAAGAAATAGCAGTACGTTTACTTATTGCTTCAAGGTTTGTCTTCTTTTTCTTTCTTTTTTTAATTATTATTGATTCCACTTGCAAGGTGTTTTTCTAGTTTAATTTTAAAATGAAGTGTTTATTTGCTCATGGGTTATTCTGGCAGTAAGTTTTAGTTGAATAGGCATTTTAAGTAAATTTTCTTGAAAATTAGTATTTTAAAACACGTTAAAAGTATGTTATGTTGCAAGAACACAACATAACATACTTTTAACGTGTTTTAAAATACTAATTTTCACCTGCTAAATCTATAAAATTTTAAGATTTATTTGTGACCCTGTTCTAGTTTACCGAAGTATTTAGCTTGATACTTGAATGAACACTTAGAAATTATAATATTGTTTCTTCATACAAAATAAAACTTCAGTTGAAACTTTTAGTTATAATATTGGTTTGCCAAATAAAAGTGAGTTATAATTTTATTTCAACAACAAATATTTAATATTCAATCATTTGAATAGTGATTTAATGGAAAAAAATGTACTTTTTTAATGCAAGTAAATGTTAAATGAGGATACAATTCTATTTTTAAAAGTTTATTTGTTAACTATTATTTTGATGTTTTGTCTTTTATTTGACAGGTTACAATTTTCAATGTATGATAAATTTTATCCATATCATAAACTGTCATGGTTTGATAGTCTTAGATCTTTGCTTAAAAATTTTAACTTATCAACACTGATTAATCAATCAAGTTATCTTAAATAACTTGATTAATTTGTCCAGAAACTCATAAAAACTATTTAATAACAGCTTAATTTATGTATAGACAGTAATTATAGTCTCTTTTAACAAATACCCAATATATCAAATAATTTTTAGACCAGAATCTTCATTTTTGTTGCTTTATATTATGTCTTCAGACCTTTAAGTAAGCTTACTACTTTATTTTAAATTCAAACAATTTAATGTTAAATCCTGAAGTCTACATCTTCAGAAGATTGTATGAAGTATATTTGAAATATCTCACTTTTTTCTTTTCTTTTCTTTTCTTCTTCTTTTTTTTTTTTTTAATCTTTTCTTCCTTCTACCCCCATTCACAAATACTATCTTCCATTTTTACAAGCTATAATCAAATAAAAAGTTCTGCTCTCCTTTCTCTCCCACACTCATCTTAATCTTGCAAATGTTCAAATAGTTTTTCATCCAAAATTCTATTTCAGTATATTGGGGAAATTAGTGAATTATTAAGTGATTGTAAAAGAAAAACTGATGGCTAAACATTAGAAATTATTTCATTTTCTTAATTTCATGCTATAGGCACTTCTGCAAATATTACCTACCTATAATTATGTATTTAATTAGGTAGATCTTTTTTTATCTTTATTTCTGTTCCATAACAATTAATCATCTTGAATATTCTCTTGTCCTAAAGGGTAATTTCACTATGAATATTATATAATAATTAGAGATACAGACATCTGAATTTTATTTTCTGCACTTCAACATGTGTGTATGTGTGAGGAATGTTTTGCCTCCAAAACATAGACACTAATTAAGCTTGATAAGAGAACAACCAGCCACATGATTAATTATAAGTTTTAAAAATTCTTGATAGTATGTAATGAATATATTGGTTGACTAGGAGTAGAAGCAGCCTGCAGCAGCATATGCCTACATTCATAATGTTCTTTCTCATGAAGGGCTTAGTTTATCATTGAAGTACATGGGGGGTATGTGCCTTTGTTAATTTTCCAGGTTTCATTTGTTTTCCATGTACTGTTGTACAGTTTTCTTATATCATTTTTAAAATTGGCTATATATATATATATATATATAGTTAATTTTCAAAATGTCTTGAAATCATGTTGAAGAGATCATTGGTAGCATCTTCACAGTTTACAACTGAAATAAATAGTTTACAATTTATCTTTATATATGCTTTTTGGCAATCATTTTTGTGGGGGGGAAATCTTACTATTAAAGGGATTGAAATACTTTCTTTTTTTTCTTTCTTTCTTTCCCCAATTTCAGATAAAAACCAAGGAGGCTAATCCAGTTGACATTAGTTTAGTCATTGATACTCAAACACATAATCTACAATAAATTATTCTGGTCAATTTGGGCCAACAGTATTCTTTGCATCAGAAGTATTTTTGTAAATACATATCTGTTTTATTTCTCATGGTTCTTGAAATAAGAGATGAAACTTTTGTGTGATATACTGAAGCAAATTATGCATCTAAAATCTTGAGCCATAATTTTCATATAAAAGTAAATTATGCACATGTCAATTTAATTTACATCAAAGAAGACTTTTATAAGAACAATGCCTTCTCAAGGTTTTTTTTCTACAAAACTCTTTCTACTTTATTAAACAATACATTTATTATATAGTAATACTGGGGTGGGTGTCTGTTGTAAGTAGGGTAGTTTTATTTTATTTATTTTTTTTTTTAAATGATTGAATCAATTTCTGTACCATTTCAAAATATTTTCTATCTTGAAAGATTTAGCGTAGATGGTATAACGTAGTACATGTTATACCATCTATCTTCAATTTTACCTAAAATTGCTTTTGCACAACTTTTTTCTTAATGGAAAATATTTATGTAAGAATAATATGTAAAATCCAGTAGTGTGAAAAAGTATTCAGCAAGAATGATGTTGGATTACTCAAAGCCCAACAGTAAAAATCTCAAAGAAAATTTCGGCATTTGTTATTAAAATATCAAAATGTTTACAAACCCAAGATCATGTTGCAAAAGTGCTCATTAAATTCTTGTGCACAATTTACAAATGTTAAATATTTTTGAAATTACTGAATTAATTTCCTTCTGATAACCCATCATAGCTATTGCTAAACAGTTATTTGTTTTGTTTTTTCTTTCATCTATTTTGATAAAAACAGGTAGGAATTACGATTGAAGAAAAATGTTTGAAGAGTATTCTTTAAATTTTTCTCTATATATCCTCATAAATACATATTAAGTAACTCATTCTAAGTTAAATAGTATTAAGCACAAGTTGAATGTTTTAAAACTTCTCTCCAACTCATTGCAATTGTTTCCTATGTACTTTTTTGGTCAATAGATATTGCTCTTTGTTGAAAATCCTCTTTGAATTAAAAAGAAATTTATAAAAAATAACTGTTATTTACCTCTTATTGGGAAAAGAGCAATCGTGAAGGAAAAATCGTAAATACTATAAACTAGGTTCCTATTTTAGTTTGTGGATAATTTTTCACCTGCTTATTTCTTTTTATGTTTAAATTCTAAAAAGAAAATGGATTAGTCATGCTGAAGTTTATTTTGCAACAATTTATTTAATTAATCATGTTTATTACTCATCATATATAAATTTGTATCTGTACCATAGGTAGATACAGCTATTTGGGAAATAGACATGTAATGTTCATAACGATAGAACATAAGAATCTCGGAATTCAAAAACGCGCAACGACTTCTTGTTCTGGTACGAAACCTTTTTATTAACTTTGAGTTAAAGGTTTCGACGTAAGGAGGAGAGACACTATCTTGTATGCTGTCTTATTCATTTGACCCCCGTCTCGAGTGGCCCCCATAGGGCGCAAGTTCGCCGCGCGTCTGCGAGCTCCAAAAGTCGATCCTTCTCGTTAGGTGTCTAGTTTCCAACTCTGACTTTCTTCAGGTTTTCACACAAACCTCCGCGCACTTCCAGTGCATGACGCCACCCGCACCCTGTCACCCGGTTTCGTCTCGGACTATTATGACATCTGAGTGACACCTCTATCTGCCCGCGTGCGCCCGCTTTAACACCTGCCTCAATGTTGCACCTAACTAACCCATGTGCTGAGCCGAAAGGTTCTCAGCCTAACTGAACTCAAAGGCATGGACTGAAATCCCTCGGCTATTATATAACATATCTACTTAAAAAGTACTTGGTATACTCTTAGCAGTTGTTCTTGTTGATATTTTACCATATTTATTTAACCTATTAATTGGAAAATTTAAATGAAAATTAAGTGAAACCAATATGAAAAGCCTCATTTCAAAATTATCTCTCAATTAAAATTAGATAAGAATTCAAATCATAATCAAGATTCGAGATGGTGGCTTCTAAACCAATTATTTTTTATTAGTAGTAAGTTTTTTTTTTCTTTTTTGCCAGATTTTAAGATTTTAAATTTCAGTTTTCAATAACAGTTATTACTTTGCATCAGAAATAGAATTGACTTTAAAACAAAAGTAGGAATCTTCTTCTCTGAAAAATAACCAAGAGGTAATGAAATAAAAATCCAGCAATTTATTTAAATATACAGCACATTTCAAGAAGGATCTCAAGAAAAGATATGTATTTCCTAGTCATAAAATTCTGCCAGTATCTCTTTAGTTAAACACTATTGACTCTTAATTTACCATCAACCAACATTAACTTAGTTTCAAACCTCTGTCTCTCTATTAATTTTTGTTGTCACTTCTTAGTCTGTTTATTCCTAATAGATATTCAAAAGATTTTGGGGGTTTCAAAAGTGTCTATATCAATTAAATGTAATCATCATGGGACTGTTGCAAGTGTAATAGAAGTTTAATGTAAGCCTTTCTCTTATCCTTGTTCCTCTGATAAACTCTCCTTTTTGTCTTAATTATCCTTCTTAATGAGTCTTGAGAACTGCCAAGTGATATTTAATTCAGAAATTACCTTAATTTTCATTTTGCTATTTAGTTTCAGGCACTATAGTTAAAAGCAAAATGAGTAGAAGTAACTGCACCCATGAGATAGTGAATTTAAAGATGTGTTATGCTCATTTGTTTATATTTAGATTATTGAAATAGAAGAAGCTTCAGTCTTTTAACTAATTTGAGTAATGTAATCATAAGCTGTCATCAGCCAAAATTGAATTCTGGTCCTTTTTTTTTTTTTTTTTTTTTGCGTTAGTTTCATTAAGCTTTAATTAAAATTGCTTTCTTGATCATTTGTTCTTTAAAATGATAAAGATGAAATATTAGAAAATAAGGGATAATAAACAAAATGTAATCAATTCAAACTGTAACTTTTTTACTCCAGTAAATTTATATGTAAACTGTCATACAATTTTCTACTATTAGGAAATTATTTTTGATGATTTTTAAAAGTCTATTTTCTATAAATAATATTGAATGCAAGCAAGCAAATATAAGTGTTGCTTGAAGAGATCAAATTGAGTGGCAATAAATTTAGAATCTGTTTTATGACCAATTTTTTAAAATTGTAAATGCATTTCAACTCTCTACTTATTTTCAGTAAAGTATGAAAAAGCATTGTACAAACTTCCTTTAATTTCAAAACTGCACGATCTTTCATAATGTCTTGTTTAAATATATTTCTCTTGAGCTTCATTTTTCTAGTTCAACACTATTATATGAACTAATCTTAAGAACATTTATGTAAAAGAATATATCAACTTTTTCATGGTTCCTTTCCAGTTTCTCATTTAAGAAGCTCATTCCAAGCAATTAGCAGTATCCTATTTTGTATTCTGTTACAAGAAAAAAAATACTTAGGCTTGAGAACATGTTAATTATCTTTTATCTTCATGTTCTGAGTATATAAACAAAGTAGCTATATGTATAACTTTAATTATGTTTTCAGTGACTTAGTAACTTGTTTGCAGAAGTTGACAGTTTGGGACTTGACATGAAACCATTGTAAATTCTAATGCAATTAACCACTTAATGAGTGAACTTGACATGAGTAAATTTTATAACTTTAATTTAAACAAGTTTCTTGTACATAATTAATAAACTTTTATCATTAAAAAAAATTGTTTGGAAGAAGATAATTTTGAAAATCAAATTGCTGTTTCTTTCTTTGTTTTTATTAGTAATTATTTTCAAATGATTTCTCTTTTTCTATTGTCATAAATGTCTGAAAAAGTTCCCAGTAGCCTTTTTTTTTTCTTTTTTTTTTTTCTTTTTTTTCAACTGGAGACTGAACACACTAGAAAACTACCACTTTACTTCATCTTCTGCCACCACTGGAAACTTTAGCACACAGATTTTAAGCTTAAAAGACCTCAATATTTATCTTCTAAGCTATTCTTATTAAGTCACAGCTTCTAAATCAATTTTTCCCAATAAGTTGGGTATTGTAGAATAAACTATATTAATGGCTTTCTCTCCAGTTTACAAATATATATATAGCAAGCAAAGTTGCTAAGATTAAAAAGTCTTCTACTAATTAAGCCTTTCTGCAACTAAATCAGAAGTATCACCATCAACCTCATTTTATCATTGTTCATTATTTTTTTATGATTGTATGGTGTTTAAAATTTGAATCATTCTGTTATATAAACTTTATAAGTCAAGATTTCAACATTTTTTTTTTTTTTAAATCTTTTTAGAGATAATATTTTTAAAGAATAAGTATTTTAAATCAGAAGTTGTGACCATGCTTTTCTCATCTTTTTCTAATCACTATAAAGTGAATAATTCTTTGGAAATCTTAATTTGTATTATAGCTTATAGGTCTGTTGAATGTAACTTAAGATTTTTATTCATTTAGAATTTGCTTACAATATTTGTTGACTTTCCACAACTCATCTGGGTACCAGTATTCACAGACATACACAGTGGATTCATTATTACATACTAGTAGTAACATCAATAGTTTATATTTTATATGCCTCTGAACTTTCATAGAATTTTTCAAAGTTAAGATTGATTACTGTGAACTTGGGATGTATCTTCATAAATCATGTTCTCAATCCATTTTGAACCTTAACCAACTATACTTAAAGTAATAAGTCTTTATTTGATCTACTATTACTGTTTCACCCTTTAAATTTAAATTATTGATTTACTCATGGGTATTATTTGAAATAAAAATGATCAGTGATGTTTAAAAAAGAAAATGGGGCCAAATAGAATAATTTTTCTGTATAAGAATATGCATTTTAAGAGGTAGGGAGGGAGGAAGTGAAAAACTAAGTACAAAAAAAATGATGGATATTTTCATTCATATAATGGCCCGGGGGACTGGGTTCAATCCCAGGTTGACTCAAAAAATGGGACTTAATACCTCCTTGATTAACACTCAGTATTGTAAGGTACGTATCAAGGGTAAAGTGCAGCAATCCAGAGAAAGGAGTAGCACCCTCTACCTACACTTTGGTGTTGTAGCCATTGAAAGGGGAGCCTTCAGGTCACCAACTTTGCTTGCTATATATATATATATATATATATATATATATATTCTAAAAATTATTATTGCAAGAACTTTTCATGAGGTTTGAATCTACTTCATGAGACAAAGGTATATTTTTTTAAAGCACGTTTCAATCATCTCTTTAATCAATAAAGGTTTTTTTTGGTTTTTTTTCCTCTTTGAACTAATGAACCTCTTTCTCTCTCTTTGTTTTTCTAATTCCAAGTCTTTAATAAACTTTTTCTCACCAAAGAATGTTTTATTTATTTAAAAACCATAATACCTGCTTTTAATGGTGTTTTTTTATTCTGATTTTCTATCCGTGTATTTTACAAGTTCATTAGACATCTGTCTTAGTTCTTTCAAAGTCTGCTTTGATTTGTTAACTTTTAGCTATAATATTGTTACTCATACAGTTGCTGAGCTTCTGCAATGCATATCTGTTAAACAAAATACAGCAAAAATTAATTTATAGAAATAGCTTCTTTTTTTTTTTTTTTTTGCAATTGTTTATTGGCTCTAATCAAATCAACCATCTCATGCTGCCTTTATTAACCAATATGAAAGCAGTCGGAAGTGGGAGAAAGAGTAGTAATAATGTAATTGATAGGAAGTTGCCTCTGTTTTTAGTCATGCAATTGGCATCTGTGTTGAGTTCTAGTAAAGTTATTTGATTAAATTGTTTGTGCAAACTGTCGAAATGACAAATCAAAAGCATTATTAAAAAGGCAGATCTCCTATGCTTGTATTTTTGTTTTAATCCAGTGATATAAAAATGTATTTTATTCAAATTTCAAATTCATCATGGTACAGTCCAAATGATCATAACATTTTCTTTAGTATTCTGCATATTAAGAAATAAGTTACACTTATTTCCTGCATTTGCCTTTGTATGTAATCTGACTATTTCAAGGGATCCATTTTTATCTATTTGAGTATTTTTATGTTTAAGTAATTAGGAAATTACCATTAACTATGAATGATAAATAAGATATTTTTCATTTTGTGCCAGTTCAAAGTACTATTTTAAAACTTAGTGTGATTATCCAACATTAGTTTGTAATGCAGGTATATTTCTTAAGTTTTCTATTTCTATCACTCACATCACTTTAGATTTATCTACAAATAATGCCTAAAATGATCTTTCTTAAATAAGAGTATGTAATAAAATTTTTTTTAATGAAAAATAAAGTATTACTATGCTACTATAGTAATATGTAAGTCTTAAATTTATTATGGCTTGATGAGTTTAAATACTATTGATAACTATCAAATAATATAAAAAATATTTGTCAAAAATCAATGGCTTTGATGATTTACTTCTGTTTCTAATCCCAAGTTTATTGTGCAAGTTTTGAGGCTTATACAGTTTTGAAAGCAAAGAATATAAAGATGAGAGGGAAATTTTCAATAGCTACTTATCTGGCATAATTGAAAACTAGAATTATCTTTCTAACTTGGATAAGTTCGCCTGTTAGTAGGTTTTAATAGTTTTTTTGCCACCCATTAAGATCCCACCTTTCACTGTTTTCTGAAATGTAACAGAATGAGAATATTTTTATATTGAGAGGTTATAAATTCACAAAATGTTATTTGCTTCAGTCCAAAATGTGATCCAAAGTGACAGAATTAACATTTGACTAAAATAAATACCATGATTTTGTATAATCCATTTTTTTCTGTAGAAATTAAATATTTAGATATAATTGTAGCCTTCATAAAAGTTAGGAAATTTTTGCTTTAAATACTATGTAATTTTGCCATACTCTATACAAATAAGCTAGTTGTCTAGTATAGTATCATTTCAACTATTTAAGCAAAATATCTAGATGCTAACTCTAATTATAAAAAAGTATAGATAAACATTATAAAGAAATAATTAGAATGAATTTGGATAATAAAAATTGGCTGAAAATGACCCTACTATTTAAAAAATACATTGGCAATAAATATAAGAATATATTGACTTCAATAAATTTTAGTTTGTGTTTTAAAGAAATAAGAATTAACCAATTAAAAAGAAATTGTAAAATCAGTTTTCTATTTCAACTAACCTTTTCATTAATTCTAAACCATTGATGAAAAAATATTATCATGAAGAAAATTCAACAAATGTTTCGAGAATAAAGAATACATAGATTCTCTTATTTTACAATTAAAACATTTATTGCATATGTCCTTAAGGAAAAATTTTGATGTGATAAGCTAAGATACTAAAGAAAATAACAGTTTGTTTTTAAGTTGTTATTCACTTGTAACTTATGTTTCTATTCATGCCTTCGTACACACCAAACTGTTTTGCATCAACTTCAGAGTACAAAGCAAATTCTTTTTAGAAAATAGCTTGCTGCTTCCACATTTATGTATATATACTATATAAACAAACATGACAACACTAGAAAAAATATTTTACAAATGGTCAGTAAAATGAAGTAATTTATATTGGAATTTATATATATATATATATTTATATATATATATATATATATATATGAGGGTTATTCAATAAATAAGGGAATTTTTTTTACCCCTCACATATAAATTCTGCATTGTTAAGAATTGGTTATAGCAAAAATCATTTTAATCTCACAAAAAAATTTCTTTTGGGGCTATTCAAAATGGTAGCAAATCAATGTGTTTCAGGCATGAACAAAGATCTGTCACCCCATTTTTGGTGACTGATAAGTGCAACTATTAACAATGCTTCCTTCTGCCAGTTCCTTTGGCAAAATTTACCTTATTTATTGAATGAGCAACGTGTTTATTATGCTGTAAATTTCTACCAAAAAAATATGGGTTATTGTTAAGTAAATTCCATCAGTATTTTCTGAATTATTCAAAATGAATTGATTTTAGAAAATGGTTTAAATCTGACAAGTTTTTTTTGTTTTTGTTTTTTATATAGATAAAGGCTTGAAATCTTAAAAAGCAAACATTCCATAAATCACTGCTCTATCTTAAGTATCTCATCTAACAGATAATCTTTGATAAACACTAAAACATTAAGGAATCTTAATTTGTATTATAAAAATAAAACAAATGTTTACTATTAACAATAAATTGTTCTCACTGTTTTTGTGTATAACTGTCTGATAAATTTATATATATATATAATCTCAGTTATGTACCATTGTCTGTTACCATCAGGTGTTATCCTGGTCTCTAGAACTTTACATGCTCTAATCTTTGAATCAGTTTATGTATTAAATGAATTTCTTAGATATAGTGAAACCAGAAATATTTCACATATTCCAAGGTTTTAACATACATTATACTGTAAATAAGACACATAAACTACCAAATGAAAGGGTTAAAAAAAGTGAGTTACAATGTTATTTAATAAAAGCTGGAATATAATTTATAGCTATCAATACCAGTATAAAACCTGTTGCTTTTTATAATTAAAAAAATGTATTAATGGCTTAGTTTTTAAAGGAAAATGATTTAGTGTTATTCAAAAAAAAGTGAATAGATCATTTTAAATCAAATTAAAGAAAAGCACATATGTAAGATAAAGTATATTCAAGTTTATCAACTTGAATTGAAATACAGTATTGGCTGTGACTAATTACATATAAGTTACATAAAGTACTATTGCTTTTTACTTCGGAAGAAACACTGACCGTTCTTTTGGAGGACATTCAGTATCCTTTAGAATAAAATGAGTAAGATAAAGTAAACTTATATGGAAAACTTCCATTTGGTTTTAAAAAAATTGAACATTAAGCTACAGGCTTAATTATGCAATTCATATTAGAATTATGAGAGGTTAATAAATTTTTTTATGTCAGTTACTTTTAGATTCTCAATATCTATCCAGCAATACTTCTATCATAAACAGAAAATACAAGAACAAATCTGGTTCTCATGTGTTTGTTATTTGGGATGTGATTCAAATGTCATTTATACTAGAACTTTATCTTTCTATTAATCAGTCTATCTTTCTATAGTTGACTTTTATCTAGAGATAGTTAGACTGTGTATAGAAGGGTAACTTTTGTCATTTAATTCTACTTTGTGATTCATCACAAATGTACTAGGCAACTAGCTCTGATTGGTTAACATTGATATCTGTAAACAGTTGCTTGCATTGCCATTTTAACATAAGCAGATAGAATATTTCTTCATATGATAAGGACAAATCAAGTAAGATAAAGTATACACAATGTCGTTACTACTCATGGTAGTTACAAGTAATCTCTACATCAAACTAAATTTAAGACAACCAAATAACTTGGTGATGAATTAAAGATTGAGTTTGAGTCTCATTTTATTTCTTTGTTTACATCTTATAGAAATATTTCATTCATCACTTAAGGGTTTTCCCTTTATTATTTTAAAACTTATTTGCTTTAACTGCTTTTCTTATAATTTAATGTATATCAAATGATATCATCTTTTTATAAGTTGTTAACAATTGATCTCTATGCAATATGAATTCAGCAAAGTGATTCAACATTGTATAATAGTTTTTTTCATAACTTTTAAAATAGAATTTTAAAAAAACAAATAAAGAAATATTGATGAGCAAATTATCTTTGAACAATTTAAATGTTTAGTGTCTATTTCAAGTTGATTTTTTAAAATAAAATTGAAATATAAAACTGAATTGAAAAAATACTACCCAACAGTACTTTTGTTTTAATATGCAAAAAATTAAATTATATAAATTAACTTACCCCATTACTTATAAAGACTTAGTGAAAAAATGAAATAGAATAAAAATTTAAAAACTTACTTTATAAATATCTCTTCCTACTGAAAGACTATTTATCAAAAACTGAAAATCAATAAATTAAAATATTGTACAGTTTCTAATTTGATTTTTGTGGATCATCAAGTTATATACTATATGATATGGGACGTGGGGGTGAACTCTTGTATCAATAATAACTTTTGTATTGTGATAAAAATTTCAGAAAGATGACTAAGTAAATTACTTAGTAGTATAGATATTTTAGTTTGAGAACAAAATTGATTCAATGAAAAAAATTTTTTAAATCTCTTATTTCCATCAATATTCAAGCTTCATTACAGATTTTGGACAAAAGTCTTTTCTCTGAATTTTCTCCTCATCAAAAAACAAAGAAACTTTGGATTCAGATTAGTTATTTTTATATTTGTAAGTTATTTGAATGTTTCTGAATTTATCTTTCTGTTAGACAAAGATGGCCCAATTTAAAAAAGAAAAAAAATTGGTTGTAGTAGTGTTTATTGCATGGAACAAACAGGTGATAAGATTTACCATACAAGGTTAAAAATTACTTGTCCAATAAACAAACAAAAAAAACCTGACAGTTTTTAGAAAATAACATTTTTTATATTCTACTTTGTACTTTTAAAAACATGGAAGTGAAATTGTATAAATAATTTCTTTTTATTTTTTAATAAGAATAGACTAAATAAATGATGAGAATTTTAAGTTTAGATTAGTCATTATGTAAATAAATTCTTTGGATAAATTCTTCTAATTTAATCTTTGATTAATTATTGAAAAATAATGGCATTCTTTTTAGCTGTGGGGATATTGTTTGACTAGATTTCTCAGTTTATTTGTACTGTATGCCTGCCATAGTCCTAAGTAGTTAACATTCTTTAATTAAAGTCTCTTAATTCAATTCACTTGTCAACAATGCTTATTAGTCAATGTATTTTTCAACATGAGAATCTCTTTTCCTCATTTTTGTTGTTTTTTGTGTGTGCTTTATATGTGAATATATTTTGATAATTGCTTGCCCTTGTCTATTGTCAGTTAATGTTTTAGTGGAGTTCTAATTTGTCTGCATGAAATTTCCTCTTATTTCCTTTCCCACTTTACAACCCTTACAAACAATATCTTTAATTGTGCTCTTCTTATTCAACTCATGAATTTTTATTGTATTTGGAATTTTTTTGATTTGATTTATTATAAGTTATAGAGAGGATTATTATTTTTAGCAGTTTCAGATTTCAGGTTGCAACCATCATTTTAGCTGTAGCAAATTAATATCTTGTACATAACTTATAATAACTGTAAAGGTGTTTTTTTGTTTTTCCCCAAAGTTATATTTTATTAGGTCTCAACTATAAATTGGGTTTTATTTTATTTGGAAGCCTTTTTGTTTTAATGATACCAGAATTCTTGTCAGTGTTTCATTGGTCTATTTGAAATATCTTTGGCTATTTACAGTTTATTTTGGGTAGCATTATCATAAAAACCTCTGATAAAGACTTAACATGTTTCTCTGAAGTTTATTTATTTATATATATATATATATATATATATATATATATATATATAATCAGCAATCATCTCAAAACTAAAAATGAATCCTTAATAGACAATACATGTAGGTTTATATCTTCTGTGATCTCCATACAAGTCATTATCATTCCAGGAGTTATTCATACTACTGAACTTATTCTTTTTGTGGCTTTATTACATGTTGGCCAATCTATTTTCTAATCTTCTTCAGGTGTACAATTCGTATTAGAAGAATTGAGATACTTTTTAGTTTATAAAACATCAATATTTTACTAATCTTCATGTATTCTTTTTGTCGTAAAATAAAAACACCTAGCATGTTCAATCTAAGAGATTTAGATATATTTGCTCTTCCTGTAGGTGTGACTAAGTTTGTATAAAACTTTTCTAGTAAAAAAAAAAATATATATTAAAAATCTAATAAGATTTTCAGTACTTATTTGATAAAGGACAAAGATTTGATTAAAAGAAATTTCCTATCCAAATTTTGTCTACATTTTTTTCTTGTGTTCATCCCCCATCCCTTAATTAATTTGATGATTTGGTTTACTTTACAAAGTGCAAGAGATTGATTTTTATATGGTTAAACTTTAATTCCCTTGAGAGAAAAAATTATTTTTAACAAAATAAAGCTTGACTTTATATCCGGCGCATTGGCCTATATGGGTAGAGTGTTCGCCAATGGTCCGGAAGACCTGGGTTCAATCCCATATCCTGTGATACCAAAGACTTTAAAAATGGTACTTGATACCTCCTTGCTTAACACTCAGTAATGTAAGGTACATATCAAAAGTAAAGTGAAGCAATCCAGGGAAAGGAGTAGTGCCCTCTCCTACACCTCGGTGTAGTAGCTATTGAAAAGCTAACCTTCTGGCCGCTCTCGACTGCAGTCGCCAGCTTATATGAAAACCTTATTTCAGAAATCAAAATACTAGAAAATAAAATTCTATATTGCTCTTGGCAACATTTTAGGCCAACCCAGTATAGATCTATATACTTCTAGCTAGCAGCACAAATATCAGACTCTTGTATACTAAAAGTTACTGAAAAAATTTCAATCTTCTGCAAGACTAAAAAGCAATTAAAACAGTGTTTTGTTTGTTTGTTTTTTGTTTTCGTTTTTTACTGAGAAAGATGGAATTAGGAAGCTGCCTGAAAGATGATAGAAGATAATGGAAAAATGTTAAATACAGTAAACCCAATTTAATAAAGTTTATTCACAAGAAGGGACAGAAAATGCTTTATATAAATGCATTATGCTGTACAACCAAAAATATTTATTTAGAATGAAAAATATGTAATATTTTCTCTTTTCTAACAGTGTAATTCAGTGGGTCTTAAACCCTTCCTCTCTCCAAAATCTCTTTTTTTTAAATGTATCATGGTGAACAATGAATAAGATTTTTTTTTTTTCTTTTTTTTTTTTTTTTAGATACAATTAAAAATAATTTTTGTTATAAAAGAAAAACGTAATGTTATTTACTGTAAATGGCTAATACACTTAATCTCAAAATGTTGCCTGATACATTAAATCCAACAGTCAAAGAAAAAATTTGGTTTATTTATTTATCCATAAAACTAAACACTTTTTTTTTTCCATCCTACCAAAAATTTTATTAGTACATTCATGGCTTGATTTAGGTTGTATTCCTTTAAAATAATTTTTGGATGAATAAATAATTTGTGAAATTGGTTGGGGAAAAAAAGAGTTAAGAATTTTGAATTTGCATATAATTATAAGATAAAAATATTGATAGTCTTTGTAGATACGAGTGGGATGTGTAGGATTTCAAGCCATAATTACTGCAGTGGTCAATAGTAACTAGGAATGTAGATTTTTTTTTTCAGCATCTGATAAGTGGTCACTCATTTAGTAGTGACCAAATACAGTAAAAGTTAACTTTATTTTTTAAAAACACCAATATCAATTTTTTTTTTTTTTGCCTTAGCAATATAAGTAATACATAGTTTGTGTGCCAGGCATTCAAGAGATGTAAGATATCTCCAATTTTCCCAAAAAATTTACAAAGCACTGGCTCTTTTTATCTACAAAAAATAATATAATAGTGAATAATTCCAAAGACAATTTCATTTTGGTTTAAAACTATAAATATTTAAACACAATTGTTTTAAATAAGATATTGTGGATTGAAGCAGGTCACATGTTGAGAATTTATTACCTCTCAATATAAAAATGTTTCTGATTGTTGTTGTTTTGGGGTTTGTTTTAGTTTTGCTTTTAGTTATTTATTCTTCTCTCATATTTCTGAAAATTGAAAGGTAAAATCTTAATGGGAGGTAAAAGATAATCAAATCTATTAGCACTCAGTTATCTACAAAGAAAAATAATTCTCGTCTTCTATTATGCCAGATATATATATTTAGCTTTTGAAATCCCACTCTCACCTTAATGATTATCCTAGCTTTTTGTTCAATATATTGATTGATTAAATTATTTTGGAGGTGCCTTTTAAATGAAAAAGTGTCTTTAATGATTCATTAATTATACAGTTTGAAGTCTATGCAAATATTGATTAAATCCACCAAAGTATAAATGTATCTTGAGTGTCACTTTCTATAGTGAGTACTTTATATTAGTTAAAATTCTAAATTTTACTTAGATATTAGATATGTTTTTATGATGACTGATTATGAAATGGAAAGGATGAGTTTGGTTTTAAATGTTAAATAGGAATAGATTATTTATTTATTTATTATTGTTATTTATTGGAGTCTGAACTTCAAGGCTTGTAAATTATTACTTGATCTTAATAGGTTTTTAATTTAAAATATTAAAACTTGGCACTTTTAGAACTAAAACTGACTTCCTACATTTTTATCAGTTCTACAGGTTTTTTTCATGCTAATATTAAGATTATTATGTTCTTTCCTGATATTTCATTGAGAGTAAAAAAACGAAAGGTCTTTTTAATCAAGTTATTCCTCTCTTTCTCACATATCTTTCTACAAAATTTGAGAAAAAAATGAAAGATTAAATATATATCTTGAGTGTCACTTATTTGGAATTTTGCCTTATAATAATGTTATTTCATTTATTCCCTTAATTGAAATTTTATTGCAATTCCTTTTTTTTTTTATACAATAATAAATAGGCAATTTTTCATGAGAAAAATGAAAGGTTAATCATTATTCTTTATGTAATTATTAATCTATTAGTTTGATGAAAAAGTTTGTTTTTTTTATTTTTTTTAGCTTTTAACAAAATCTTACATTTTAAAAGATTCCTGACATTATTATTTAATCATCAAGTTGTTTTTCCTGTCCTTATACCAGCTTTCAGGTAAATTGTTTATTCATCATAAAAGATTAATTCCTGTTTGAATTCAAGGAGTTATTCAAGTATCTTGAACTTATAGAAACTGATGACCAGACAAGACATTTATATGGAACAAAATTTACCTGTTGTCCCCAAAGGTACTATGCTTGCTTTCAGGAGAACCATTCTCTAAAGCTATATTCTCCATTTCTCTAAGATGGGTAGGGCTAGGGTATTCCAAAAGGTAATTTTAATATCTTCATATGTTAGGCTTCACATTAAACTTATGTCAAATTTTCCTTTGTGAGGAAGACAAATAAATGATCCTATTTACCCAACCCCTCCGCTCGGGCAGGATATGACACAAGGTCAATTTTTAAGCGGAATTTAACAGGTTTGAATTCAGAGTTTTCCTTCTCCTAGACTAGTTGCCTTACCAAGGCTGAAGAACCCAGTCTGTCCTACTATTTACCCATAGCTGGAGGGAGAATAATTGGATTCATACCTTTCCCAAGGGTATTAGTGCTATGTGAAAATGCAATCATTCTCGTCCAGGATTTGAACTTTTTGTCGCTGTGTCCATTTCCTATGACGATAACCATTACACCACGGGCACCTCTAAACAAATACATTATAGCCTGGAGAATATAAAGCATATGGATGAACTTCTTATTCCTGCTCACATTTGCAACATGAAAATGTACACTGTCCTGCAGTAAAATAACCAGTTGACTTCATTGTGCAAGTATTTCATTTTCCAATCTATCATTCACATAACCCAATTGTTCACTGTAAATAAACATCATGCACTAGCAGTTTGTCTATGCTCTAACAAGTCATAATTTAAATTCCACCAAACAACAAAAACATATTTTTTCCTCAGTAGACTCTGTTTAGTTAAGATGCTGAAAGCTATCATGATTTTCCTCATTTTTGGCTCTCATAATTCCAATTTCCATTTCTTATGATCATCTTATCTAAAAATATATTTTGTCTGTGTTGAATGAGAAGAACTAATTCAAAGACTGGATTTGGGAATTTTTAAAACTTTATTACATTCAAAAACTATTTTCTCAAAATTTAATTATTGCTAATATATCTCTTGACTTCATTGAAATTTTCAGCTATTTTTTTCCAGATTGCAGATGCAGATATTGTTTTGTAGCTTTATTGCATGGTTGGTAGAGATTTCATAAGTATAAACTTATTTTCTACCAAACTGGTTTAGAGGATTTTCATGATGAATACATTAATAGTAATTAGAATAGAGAGATTTCTCTTTATCATCAGTTCTCAGTTTATATTACCTGACCATAAAGGGTTTTTCCATATGGCTTTTTCAAGAAAATATATATATATATATATAAAGCCAGTTGGCTAACCATGGCTAGGGATGACCCAAAAGCTCCCTTTTTAATAGCTACTACACTGAGGTGAAGAGGAGGGCATGGTTAGAGTATTTGCCAATGGTCAGGGAGACCAGGGTTCAATCCTAGGTCAAGTCATACCAAAGACTCAAAAAATGGTACCTGATGCCTCCTTGCTTAACACTTAGAATAATAAGGTATGGATCTTGGTGTTATAAATATTGAAAAAGGAGCCTAAAAAGCCTTTGTTTTGGGAGGGGGGCTCTCCAGAATTTTCCCCCATAAATGTAAACTCTGGATTGGTTTATAGCAAAAATTATTTTAATCTCACAAAAATGTTTTGAGGCTATTCAAAATGGCAGCAACTCAGAGTGCTCCAGGCTTAAATAGAGGTCTCTCAATCAAATTTTTGCTTACTGAGAAGTGCAAACCATGTGAAATTTACAGAAGAATCTACAGGGTGTCCCAAAATAGATAGAACCTATTAGTATAATTATGATTTATTATTGAGACAAGCCCAATGGCAGTTATTTTTCAAATCTAAAAGAAAAAAGAACACAACATTATTAGTAGTTATTAGTAGTCACATGGGTCCCATATATATTGAGACACCCTATATGTGTATGAAGTGCATACAATAAGTTTCCAGACTTTTTTGTGCAGGCATTTAAAATTGTCGTAGGCTCTTGAAAATTCATTGTTATTGCTATACACCTTATGACTGACCAAATTTTATGATTTCAGCTTCAAATGAACAGCTACAGCGGGAATTGGAATACACCCTACTAAAGCCTGATTGTCACAGCTGGTGAATTTCAAAAATGCAAACTGACACTTTAGAAGAACAATATGCAATAAAATTCTGTTTTAAACTTGGAAAGAATGCCACAGAAACGTATGGAATGCTTCAGACTGCTTTTGGACCATCAGTTTTTGAGTGGCATAAGAGATTCAAGGAAGGCAGGGAGTCTGTAAGGGATGATGAGAGGTGTGGGAGGAGTAATAAAGTCAATACACCAGAGTTGATTGGCCAAAGGGTTAGGGTTACTATGTTGAGGTTTTAAGGGAGTTCAGGAAGAGATTCCGTCGGAAGAGGCCAGCACTCTTCAAATTGAGTCAGTGGCATTTCCACCAGGACAATACATCAGTCCACAACTCCAGAAGTCGTTGGAATGATAGAATAAGTGCATTGCAGCCGGAGGAGATTACTTCGAAGAGGACTAGAGTTTCATGTGTGTACTATCAATAAAAGTGCCCATACGAAAAAAGTCTGCAAACTTATCGTATGCACCTCGTACATCAAGAAAATCTTTACAAATGGCCTAAACATGGGTTTTTTGCTACAAGCCTGACTGAAAAAGACAGTCCATGGAGTGGAAACATTAACCAATTTTTTTCCCTTCTAGTTTGAATGATTTGGTATTGTTACAAATAAATTTTAGCTTTACAAAATAAACACTAAAATTATAGTATTTTTGTCTCTTCAGAAGTTTCCATCCCTTTCCTGTTACCAATTTTTCATTGTAGTCTATATTGATCTTATCAGTAAATGAATTTAACTGATTTCCTCAATACTTGTGACTTTGAAAAAAGAGTAAACATCCATTTTCATTGTTTTTTTTTGTTTGTTTGTTTTTTTAAGTAAATAAACTTGGGTTGCATTTAATACCAGAAGAATAAATACTGCTAAGCAAAAATGGTGCTTTATTTTATGTTAACTCAGATTTTATAAAAATTAGTTAAGATTTGTTAAATTACTTTTTTTCCTCTACTATCACAATTCTTAAGAGAAACTGTTTGCTTAATTTTGTATGAAAACATGTAAGAAAATTGAGTTATCAAAAAGATTGGTGTGATTAGAATACAATGGCTGATTGCAATAACACATGAAAGACTTATTTGATCTGACTAATCTTCATTACAAGCATCTAAAAATAGGTAAAAGTAACCAATGTATTATACCCTTTTATGATACCTGAAATAACTGACATTGAGTATAATAAAATAAAAGCTTTTAAAATCTGGATCTTATAATATTTGATAGTATATTATTCCCATCTTCTATGAGAAATAGCCTGACTTGATTGCTTTCTCTTAAACTTTTTACCTATTCAGTTTATTAATTTTGTACACTCTGGTGGTTTTTCCTATATTCCATATACCTGACATTACAAAATTACAGATAATGTCTATTAATGAATTTTCAGAAAAAACTTGTGGCTTTGTAGCTAATGGCATTATTTATTCATCGGTTCATTTCTATTGTTAAAGGTGGTTTACTATATTTTCTTTGTTTATTCTACTGTAAGCTATTATATATATTGTCAAAGATATCCATATGTTTGCAAAATTGATATCTGACCTTATTAGCCAATTGTTATTGTCATGCAAGAAATTATTATCTGACCTTATTAGCCAATTGTTATGGTCCATGCAAGAAATATTATCTCCTTTAGTACAATTCACAAAATTCACTGACTTTATAATGCAACAGTGGTTAGATTCATCCACTTTCATTTGCAATCAGAAAATTTTTTGTTTTGAATCTTTTATGTGTATCTGATATATCAAAAAAGGTGGAGGGTTAGGATTACTAGTTATGAATCATTCAGCAATTAAAGGAAGTTTATCAGTTCTGAGAATATTGTTTTAAGTTACCATTAAGTTCTGACCATATAAAATCAGTATAATATTGGAAAATTAGTTTTTTATAGCATTTCAAAAGTGATGTAGATAACAAATGCAAAAATTTATGCAATTATAACTTATTCAAGGAATTTT
Source organism: Sepioteuthis lessoniana (assembly GCA_963585895.1). Lineage (NCBI taxonomy): Eukaryota > Metazoa > Mollusca > Cephalopoda > Myopsida > Loliginidae > Sepioteuthis > Sepioteuthis lessoniana. The sequence goes on from CAUZXS010003669.1 coordinate 26,055, forward strand.
CTTAGGAAAATACCAAGTTATGATTAGTGACACAGGTTAGGCTATGGAGAATTCAAACAATTTAATCATTGTTGAGTTGATATGCTTTTACAGTTTGTCATCATTGTGTATATTGACTTTGCTGCTTCAAGAATATGGCTTTTAAATCACCAGGTTAGCTAGTTTTGTTGATAATAGACTGTTGCTGGCCAGTCTGTGACAACAGCCAATTATGCAATGACTCTGTTGACAGAAAACAGATGCTGTATTCTCTACAACTAGTAGTATTATGAAAATTTACTTTTATTCTTTATCTTTGAATTAAAAAAAAAGATAAGAATAAAAGTTAACTTTAAAGTCATAATGTCAGATGATTTGATCAAAAAATATTGTTTGGCTATTTCAAAAGCAACAGTAAAGGATTTTCCATGAATGGTTTCAGATAATTATAAGTTTTTGAGAAAATGGTTATTTCTGTTTTCATGTTTATTTCACTTGCACATGCTAAAATTAAATATAAAAAATACATTTCTTCATTTATACAAAAATTTTGTTGCTTTTCTTTTTTTTTTTTCTCTCTCTCTCTCTCTCCATTGTGTATGTTATTCAAGGGATAAAGATCTTGAAAGAGTTTTGAAGATTACTATAACCTATATTCATTTTTAAAAGTGCAGTCAAATTTTACAGTGAATATAATTTTTTTTTATTAAGACCAGTTAAAATTTGTAGTGATTATGAAAAGTAGCTTTATCACATAAGATCAATTTAATGCTTAAATTAAGGTATTACTCCTATTAAGGTAATTTTATTTCTTTTGCTCTAGATTTTTATTCAATAATTTTTATTTTTTCTTCATTTTTGTCTTTTATTCCCTTATTAAATCCTTATCCAATTTGCAATAAGCTTTATCCTTACTTTATTACTTCTATTTTTTATTCTCTGATTACCATAGAAACTGAATTGATTTCTGATTAAAATCAGTTATTTTGAAATATTTCAAGACTTATGAACCTCCACTTTGCTTGTCAATTAGCTTACACTAATATTTTATTTTTTGTTAAATACCCATACCCTTCCTATCTTAATTTGTTTACTGTAATGAAATTATTTTGCTTAATGAAGATGGTACATGTGTATTAATACTATTTATTCTATTTGTTTGTATGGATCATATTTTTTATTGTATCTTTGCTTTATAGAAATAACTTTAACCTTTTATTATCAATAAAGAAAAAAAAAGCTTTGTCTATATATAAAAACAAGGCTTTTTATTCCATTATCTATATATATATATATATATATATATATATATATATATATATACTGAGAACCTTTGAAATATACTTTATATTGGATCATTTGATAATTAAAATGATTATTTGATTTTATTATCTAAATTAACTGACCGCACTGGACACAATGCCCATAAAAGATGTTATCAGAGATTTTCATAGGTTGACCAAGATACCAAATGAGGTTTATTTTTCAACATAGTCCCCCTTGTGGTCCACACACTTCTTCTGTCTGTTTTGCAGTGATTGGATCTCATTGATCAAAAAAGTAAACAGATTTAATATCATCATATGAACCTTGAAGTCTTTCCAGTCACTACTTCATCTACCCAGTGACATTATCTAAATACCAAACCCTGTGCATATATGTATTTACTTTTAAATATATACTGAAGGGATGTAAGTTCATTCAAATTAAAATGTTGATACACCTCTGTAATGTTCATTAAATAAGCATTTTTCTTGGTATTTTCTATATAATACTTGAAAGTGTAGCATAATGGTAAAAATGTACAATTTTAAACTAATAAGTTATCACTTTTACTGATTCAATTACATTGATCTTTGCCCAATTATTCCAGAGAAATATTGGTTCTAAACTCAAATAAATGTTCTTTAATATTTTTAATTTGCATCAAGTCAAATACTTATAAAAAGGTATGATATTCTAAAGTAAATAAACTCTCTCTCTCTCTCTCTATTTAGTGAAAGCATGGACATTGTTCATCTTACTTTTTATAGGTTCACTATAGAATTAAGAATGTGGTGTAAGTTTCCCACTTAATCTTTTAACTAACTCCTAATGCACAATGCAGCATAAACTGTTATAAAGAATACAATGATTCAATTAGACAAGACATGGAGACACATTCTTGAATAACAGTGAAATTAATTTTATTTTACAATAAAAGCAATTTTACATTCAATATTGTGCTTAGTAAATTATATATAAATGTCCAAGAACTAATTATAATTTTGTTCTAAAGAAAATTAACCTTAGATATTAATTTCCATTTGGAGTGATGTTACATAAGCTTCTTTCAGTATTTCAGAAATAATTATATCCAGTTTTTGGCCAAATTTAATGCACTCATTATTTAGTATTTTCTGCCATTTGAAAATAACAATACACTGAAATAAAATTTATATCTGGCTTAATAGAGTTCAGAAAAAAGTAATATAGCTATACAGTTAATTCAAGTGTGTATTGTTGAAGTCTTTGTAATTGGTAAGGAGCTGTCACAGTATAAAGCTTCCAGAAATAAGGGATGCAAGTTCCAGTCTTGCCAGAGGCTGTTCATTTTCAATCCCTAGCACTTGGTAATAGAATAATGATCACAAAGTGTTAATAAAAAACAGAAATGAAAGAAGTATTGTTTAAAATTTATTGTGTTATAAATAGATGAGTACTGATAAGCATTTTTAGAAAGTTACTTGTTTATAATTATTTTTTCATATATGAAATTAATAGTTAATCTACTGACCTATTTAACAGATACTTACAAGTGTCTTAACTAAGAATTAGAATGAAGCTGATATTTTCTTTAAAGTATCTGAAGTGATAAATATAACATTATTTTGTACATGTGAGTAAGTTGGAAGTTATACTGGCCCATGGGTATAATGCTTAGAGAGTTCACCAATAGTCCAAGAGACTAGAGTTTAATCCCAGGTCTAGTCATACCAAAGATTCAAAAATGGTACTTGATGGCTCCTTGCTCAATACTCAGTATTATAAGGTATGATCAAATGTAAGTGGAGCCATGGTGTAGTTATTGAAAAAGGAGCCTTCTGGTCTCTCTCAACTACGGTCAGCCAACTTACTTACTTACATATAATGAATGGTTCTATTTTATCAAGAAATTAAAACAATTTCACTTATTCTTTTGCATACAATAAGTATCTCTCTCTTTCTCTCTCTCTCTCTCAGAAAAAAAAACATTATTGTATATATAATTTTTACAATGAAATTGTTTTATTACAAAGTTATTTACTCCCTTCTTAGTTTGCCTTAAGGTTTATCATATTTATTGCAAGTTATATGCATATATATGTCAAAAGTGAAGTGGGGAAGAATTTTTCCTATATAGGTTTTGATAACTGCCAGTTGAATTAATCAGTGCAAAGGTCCCTGTGACCGTGATGAAAAAAACTAATCCAAAAGAAGATACTAGCGTTACTTCTTATTTTGACTAGAACTGTAGAAAGTGGGTATTGGTACCAAAATTTAACTGGTAAAAATACTTCTCAGAAAATTCTGTAAAAAGCATGTTTGTTGCGACTGGCCTTGATGTTGAATTTTAAAGTTGCCCTTGAACATTTTGACAATTAGATGTAATCTTCTTTTTTTTTTTTTTCTTTTTTTTTTTCCCCTCCCCTCTATCATTTACATGCTACAAATGATATGATTAGAACAAGTGTAGCAGTACAAAGTATTTTGATTCCAAAGATTATAAACCATCTAGAAAGGCAGTTGATAGATTTCTCCAGTACTTTTAAGCTTCACTGGTATCTCAAAGGACCATCATGTACAGAAAGCACTGAAAGGCCATTATTATCAGTTTGTGACCTTTGAAACGACACAAAAAACTGAAACCCAGCAGATTAATGTTGCTTTATACTAAGTAAAAAATAATATGTGCATTTTCACTTGTCTTATTATATCATTAACTACCAAAAAAACATAATTCTTATATTTGAAAATTTTCATATGATAAAAGTAAAAAATAAAAAACATGTACACTAAAAAGACAATTTCTGGGCAAGGAAGTTAATTGTGGTGTTTTTTTTGGGTTTTTTTTACATTGTCTATCCTTATGTTTTAAATGCAGCACATTAGATGACAATGCAGTTGGAATAGAAAGTTCCTCCATATGTAGCATATTCTTAATGTTTGTCAACTCCATGCAGCATTCCTTGTCTACCCATGAAACCAAACAAGTTGAAATTATCAAAAAATTCCTTGAATTCATCAAATCAAAACTGCAATCATTCTTTTATAATGGATATATAATTTAACTGAAAGATGGTATATGTTGTAGAATACCAAAAAAATAATTTGATTGATTTTAACAGCATATCAACCTATTCTTTTATGTCCAGAGGTTAGGGAATTGTATTCATTGTATATATAATGACACAAAAATGTAAATAATTACATTTAGTGTCATTGATTATTCAAATTTTTTCTTTTCTTTATTTTTTTTCACGAGTTGTATCAAATATGAATTTTTAAACAGATCTATTGGGTTGAATCATGAATAATTTAACAATGAATTAATTTCAATCTAATATATTCACCATTATTTTGAATCACCTCTTGCAATTTATCAGGTACTTTGATTCCTCTCAAGTAAATGTCAGCTGGTTTTGAGCTCAAGAAGTTTTCCATAAATGTTTTCGCTTGAGAAATTTTTTTCATTCAGAGTAAACAACAAAAATGATGGAAGTCACTTGGTGCAGGGTTTAACAATTATGGTGGATTGGGGTAGAACAGACCAGTCTAAAGCCAATATTTTTTCCTGCATGATTCTTACTGGATGTGGTCTTGTGTTATCATGTTCCTCCTATTGACAAGTGCAGGACATTTTCTTAGAAGATTTTTATGCTCAAATTGCAGCTTTTGAGTGTAAGTCTGTATTAAGTGTCTGACTGCATAACTTTTCTTCCATGAAGCCCCATCTTTGACATAGGCTGTGGAGATTCCTTGTCAACCATTGCCTTATACATTGAACCTTATCACAAAAGACACCTTATTTTGTTACTTGTAATATTGAGAAACAGGTCATTTCTCTACTTTGAAAGAAGACTTGTCACTATGGATATACAACCTTCCTTATTCTACTCACTAAGAGTATGAGGAAGCCAAACATCCAGCTTGCTCACTTTTCCTATCTTTTTCAATTGACATTAGATTGTGGATTGGGATGTGTTGAGTTCAAATATTAATTGAGTAATTTTATGCAGATTGCATTCCTTTAAAACATCTTGATTGATGTCTAATAAGCTTCCTGGTCTGTTGTATTCATCTCTCAATAACTTTGCCAGAACAGAACTTTGAAAACTCATTTTAGACTTGGCTGTCAGTAATGACCCCTTGACCAACAAATTTGGCCTACACTACAAATTTTCTTAGCTATTTCTGTAGCATTTTCTTGTGCTGATTTTCAAGTACTTTTGTGTAGATTGCATTCCACCAATTCTCTTGAAGCAATTTTGATTGAGATCTGATGGCTGTCCTGGTTTGGGTTAATCTCAATGACATATTGTCAGAACAAAACTTAGAAAATCAGTTTCAAACTTGCTAGTAATGACACCTTGGCCATAAATACTGCAAATTTTCATAGCTGTTTCTAGCACATTTTTGTTATTCTTAAACTCCCACAACATATTGAATATGCACTTTCAGTTTCTCCATTTTAGGAACATGAGATCATAGATTAAATTATGAGGGACACTCTTTCATTATTGAAATAATTTAGTCAGGTAATTTCTGGTTGTATTTAAAACAATGAAAGTTTGAAATGCATAGTTACAACTTGCTTTTAAAAATGGAAATTATTCATGATTCAACCCAATATTTGACCCATTGATGGAACCCTAACAGATAGTACCACTCTGGTTCAGAGTGGACCTGGGGGTAATGGCAATGAAGAGGTACTCTACACTTCCTAAGTTTTCAGAACTGGAACCTCACCACCAGATGCAATTTAGTGTCATACCTAAGACACCCATTTTTGGTGGGATCTTACCCTTCTGCAGAAGATGCAATTAGTGTATTTTAAGCCTAGCCAACAGAGTTAGGAAAATATTTTGGTAATTTGATAATGGTGTTATGAATTTATATGAAAGATTTTATCAAGAAAATACTGTAAACTTTATATCAATATATAGAAGCTTTGTCAAAAGCCACACAAACTGTATTTATCAGATGTAATGATGATATAAAACAATTTTAGCTTTCATAACATTCTAAGATGTTTCTTTTATTGCAGAAAATTTTTAATTTTATACTAACATTTGCTTGAAACATTTAATTAAAACAGAATACAAGCAACAAGATTATTGCTATTAATTTTGATCAACCTAATGATAAGATATAGAAATATTTAAAAAAAGTTCTTTCACAATATAACAAATAATTCAAATAAACAGTTTTTTAACCTAATACTTCTAAAAAAAATCTATAATGCGGATTATATGTAAAATTTCCTTATTAAAATCAATATAGTCTCTAATCTCTAATGCAGTTGAATATCAAAAATTGATGTATAAAAAAAATATTTAATTGAATTCATTGTGGCATAATCATAAGCAACATGTTACAAGCTCATTGTTGCTACTAATGTGAAATATCAAAATCTTGTCCCCCTTTGATTTAACTTTAAATTTTGTGCCAATAATTTTTATTTTATTCTAATATCATGATAAAAATTGCTTTAGTATAACCCTTAATCTACAAATATTTATAGCATTTTGTTGATTTACTTGATAATATTTAGAAATTTATTTTTAATGTGTTTTCCAAACTACATATTCACGTTAATGAGTAGCGTGTTCACCAATGGTCCAGGAGACTGGGGTTCAATCTCTGGTCCAGTCATAACAAAGACTGAAAAAATGGTACTTTATGCTGCCTTGCTTAACACTCAGCATTATAAGGTAAGGGTAAAGTGGAACAATCCGGGGAATGGAGTAGCGTCCTCTCCTACACCTCAATGTAGTAGCTATTGAAATGGGAGCCTTCAGGTCACCAACTTTTTTTTTTTTTACTTTAGGTATAATCTGAAGTTGAGCTTCTTTTTTTTTTCTTAGACCTTTTTTTTTCCATTGCAGGTATCATTGGGGAACAAGTTTTGTTTACAAAAATATTGTTCCCAATGATATCTGCAACTGAAAAATAAGGTCTTAAAAAGTTTGGCTTACTCTTACTGCGTTTTAAATCTGGATTACATAATCAAATATGCTCTCTTACTTTTTTCACTCATTGTTCTTATTTCATATTAATAAGAACAATGTATTGAAGTAAGAAAACAAATGCTAGGAATTAGAAAGTTTGTGCTTTCAGCCATTACAATTTCAGACTTTCTCACAGAAAAAAAGTGAAGGTTTTCAAGAAATTTAATGAACCAGAAATGCCAATAATATTCAAAATACTCTCTCTCTCTCTCATATTCTTAATATGAACACTGTTAATTTTATTGTGAATTTTATTTGCGGTTACAATATTTTCAAAAATCAATTTATAAAGTAAAATAGAAAATCTACTTTTTAGTAAATAGCTTGTTTGTTTATTTTCAGTTCTACTCACTGAAACACAATACAAGAGTGTTAGCTTATTTATTGGCTATTTTGCTAAATCTGTAGTCTTCCTACACCATCTTTTAAAACTTGTTTGAAAATATTGTGAGTTGTGTCCTTTTGTACAAGATTCTTGTTTGGTTATGAAATTTAATTTTTTTTTATTATGAAACAAAGCCTACATAGTGATTTTTGTGCTTATTTCATTTATTATATCTTCATTTTTCATATAAGCAAATACACACGCACACACAAACTTTACACTGTATTATTTTACAATAGGAGCAAGAAGTTGAAAGAATTTCCTTTTTCTAGTCTCCAGTATCAAATAGCATTCCCCATTTTGCAGCTATTTCATTGTCTTATTCTTATCAACTGAATGATCTTGTAAATTAATAATAAAGAAATAATGGGTTATTTTAATTTAAGATTTAAAAGTGATCATTTTATTAGCACTGTTTACTCATCTTTTTGAATCTGTCTAAGCTTTCTAAATCGACTAAATTATATTACAATAAATTTAGATGTTTTATTGATTCAAGACAAGATACTTTTAGTGGATTTTATGATAGACTATTTTAGTTGTTGCATGTATATATGTATTATTAGTTGAAGAAATATCATAAACTAAATAAGGCACTTTTCGCTCTTTGTCTTTGGTTAACCTGGAACAAAGAGGACCAGTACTATGCTTAAAGTTGTCTAGTGCTCTATCAAAATGTTTTTAAAAATTTACTTTGCCTTTACTTTAAAGTTATATCCTTAATTTCAAAATATCAAGAATACTGTAACTCCCCTTTTGATATAACAGTTGAGTACAAACTCACTTAATACAGAAATATTTGATATAGAATAAATTGTTTTGGGATAATTAAGTAACATTGTTGTAATCAATACAATATAACTAATGTTAATGACTATTATTTAAGCTAAGAAATTAGATTTCAACATATCACTGTGTGTGGAGTAGAATATTGTTAATAAATTGTAACTAAATGGTATATTATGATTAATTAATGTTGGGAATATGTTTATGCTAATTTTACTTAAATAATTAATTGAAATTTCAGCATAAACATATTCCCAACATTTATTAATTATAATTTACTTTTTAGTTACAGTTTATTTTTTTCAGTATTTTACTCCACACATAACAGAAATGGCTTTTAATTTCTTAGCTTGAATCAGTTATGGGTTAACTGCAGCCTATAAGCCACATGTGGCCTGTGATGCATTCTGAATGGCCCTTCTAAGATTTCATTTTTTTTCTTCTTTTTTTAAAATTTTTTAAGATCTTTTTACCAAAGAGAAAAAAAAATCAACTTTTTCCTATTTCTAAGGCAGGTACAGCCTTTTGTAGTGAAAATGATTGAGGTGTTTTCAACATAAGATTATCATGGATTTTTTTAATAATACAGCCTGCCTGATGATGAGCCATGTCTCATGTCGCTCACTTCTCAAAAAAGATTTCCCATGTCTGACTTAAATAAAGAAGCACAATTTCCAACATCATTCATTCTCACAATTCTAAATATAGCTTATATAAATTCTTAATGCAATCAAAATAGATGATTGGCAAACTAATACATTTCTGTAAAAGTAATAAATTTTCTGTTTAATTTATAAAAAGAAATGATAATTTTTCTTCATTGTCTTTTTTTCTTTTTAACAAACTCTTCTATTCACATACCAAAACAAATCTAGACTTTCTAACCTTCTCTTTGAATTCAATAACCTAGCCTTAAAGGTATAGAAATTAATGGGGATTTTAATCAATTAACAAACTAATTTATGTATGCTTAAAGCTTGTATCTGTGTAATTTTTTAAGCTACTAGTGCTTATAGATATAGTTATCAAGAAACAGTCTTCAGTGAGCTGGACAATATCTAAGTGCTAATTGGTATGCTCTGCCTTCCATTCTTCTTTCATTACACTTAGAGACAAAGGACTGGATAAAGAAAAATTAGATAAACACTCCCAACATTCTTATGCTAACCTTAACCACTGGACAGTGTGACCTCACTGACTGTTCACTTGATTAATTAATTCTTATCTTCATTTGATGATTTGTCATTATATTTTCCATATAATTGCAAATGTTGTTGCTTCTCTCTGTTTCAGAATATTATTTTGTATATCAAATTAAAAATCTGAACCTTTGATCCAGTGGCTTATCACTGATTTTCTTTATAAAATAATTGTCTAGATAAGTATTTGTATATGCATAGAATATGTAAATATTAATAGCCATAAATAGCTCTCATTGGTTCTTAATACACTTAACAAGCTCAATCAATTTTTATGTGCATAATGTTTTGCATTTTCTTGTGAGTGAAATTATTCTATATGCTAGTCTCAAAGATCTCTCTCTGCCAAAAGTTACTATTTTCATAGGTATATCCTAATTGCCAAGGAAGGTAACCTATGCTGGATAGTAATCTGAGCTTCTGTATATGTGACCTCTGAAGTGTATAAATTAGCATAAAAATAAACAAACATATCATCATTAACAAGGCCTGCCAAGAGCACAAATCCCATTGACTCTCTTTTGCATTCTGTCCCAATTGATCATCGCTCTTCATTAGTCCTCTAGATAGCACCCAGTGTCTGAACCAAGCTGTCGAATGTCAGTTTTTGCTAGCTGGCTAACACTGGTATGTCCATGTGTAGGAGTCTTTATGAGTTTGTCCTTGAATAATAGAAAATATACTTAATCATAAAATTCATTAGATTATTTCCTATATCCATATACTGTGGTATTTGATAGAATGTAAGACACATGGTCAAAAAAGATGCTGCTTTATTTCAACAGAAAATATTTTTAAAATACTGGCAGTCTACAGTAGTAAAGCTAAGTATTGGCTTAAGTAAAGGCCTAATGTTCAACATATAGTGGGCAGGACAATGTTTTTCTTATTTTGTTAGAGGGGATGTGTATACTATATGACCTCAAACATGGTAAGTTATATTGTTAGCTTAAGAAACAAACACTTAAATGTCTGATGTTAAAGTTTAAACAAATTCTTATAATATTTCTGCTTTGGACTATTAACTATTATTTAACTCATGGTTAATAACTTCACAGCTAATAAATTCTTCTTCCTGTTTTTTTTTTGTTTTTTTTTTCTTTTTCAATTTTATATACTATATTTTATACAATTTTGTATCACTCTTTAAAAGATCTAACTGGATGTTTCCTAGCCTTTTATGATTTATATTTTGTCATTTCAAAGATGACATTTTATAAACCAAAAGATTGTTTATTAAGCCTATTCATATCAACAGGTTTGTATATATCAATCTATATGGTATATTTTTTCTAATTTGCATCAAAGTGGTATTTGTTAGTCTTATGAGATCCTGGATATGGATGCAGGACTGCAGGGTGCAAGGTTGTATGGAAGACCAGCAGTTACCCATACAGAAAGTCTATATTTTCTATACCACTAATTTTATTCAAGGGAAGAGGAAGGACTATTATAGACTGACACTAGTATTATCTCAGATGTTGCCAGAAAGAATTTGAATTGGGCTCCTTTGGGTATTTCTGCTCCACTTTTTGAATTTAGATTTATCCTTTTCGACTATTTGCTCACAAAGCAAAACCCGCTCTGGCCTCCAAAGTTAACTTATTGTTGCAATTATCCAGTATATCACTCAGTATCTATTATGGTAAATTTTGAAGCTGTTGAACTGGGTGTTATACTTCCACTGTTATTTAATTAATCTAGGAGTGGTCAATAGTTATAAAACCCAACCTACCCATTTACTCTAAATATCAATATAGTTAACTCTGTTGCATTTTGAGCCAACCACTCATTTCCCCTTTTTTCTCCCTTCAGAATAAGATGTTTTAACAATGCATATACAGCCCAAGATATTAGTTCGTTTGGTTTTACTTTTTGAATATCAAAAAGCAAAAGAATCTTAACTTGTAATGCTCTATTCAAGCTTAAACTGAATTCCACAAGTTAGTAATTGGAATTGATAAGAGGTTGATCTATCCAATTAGTCTCACATAAAACAACATTTGCATGATTAATCATTAATTGTTGGAAGTAAATTTCTGTTTGTACATGGTTTTGCTTTTATTAAAATTATTAGTATTATTAGGTTTTTAGCTTTCTAGAAATAATTGTAAAATTACATAAGCCAAAATGCTGAATGTATATCCAAATATTGCAAGAAAGAAGGGTAGTTTTAAGTTATTTCATTTTGCATCCTCCCTCATCTTCATAGCCTTTTGTAGAATTTAAACTTTGTTGTTCACTTGAAGTTTTGATCTACATGGTTATTTATTATTTGTTTTACTAACGATGATAATCTTCAGAATTTTATCAAATATTCTGAGAAAAGTCTTTTGCAATATAATAATATTAAAGTATTGACCAAATTTTAACTTTGCTCTTTCAAAACCTTCTGTTGTTAAATGAAATATGGGGTTTGTCTGAACACTGTTATTGCTGTTCATGAGTGATTCCCATGGTAATTTAGTCAAGAAACAGGTCAGATCATTTGTGTCTGGTTTCACTATAGCTCATCAAGATGTCAGCAGATTAGACACAACCATTTATCTCTACATGCTTTCTATAATAATTCTTTTTAATTTTTACTTACATTAATCATACTTTCTTTGCTTTTTTAATCTAAGTATAAAGAAAACTATAAAGAAAAGCTATAAAGAAAACTGTTTTTTCTATGGGTTTTTTTTTTAAATAATCTTTACTAAAATCCTGACCAGCCTACAACATATTGAGCAAGGATCATTTATAAGCTTGAGTTCACTAAAGATTCTGTCTGAAATGATATCTATGAAACTGGAAGTATACATTCAAAGCTCAGGTATTAGCATCTAAGTGTGCAGTCATCTTTAAAATTTTTCCTGTAATTTGAAGATGTAAGATAACTTTAAAAATACATAAGTTTTGTTAGCTGTTACTGATCCATATATTTTCCTTTTTTTTTTTTTAATTGTTGTCTCATGTTTTTAGAAAAGCCATTCGTAGCTAATTATTGTTTTAACTGAAAAAAATTAAACTGTTTTCTATCTTGCCCAAAAGTAACAAATATAACAATACAAGTCCAAATAAGTCATGGGGTAATGAGAATAACTAATATAATAATTTCAGACTATCAACTCAGTATTGACGAAAGCTGTTTCAGGAATTTGAATTTATTTTCTATATTGATGACAAATTTAGTGTCCACAATTTAACTTATGCCTAACAATTTTGTTGATGTATTTCAGCTGTCATCGTAATTACTATAATAAATTTCCCAACTTTAGGAAAATAAAAAAGTTATGTTTTTATTTATTTATTCAAATTTATAGAATAAATGTTTTCACATTGCCAGTTTTCAATCATTGGTATTTTCTTTTTTCCTTTAACAACATTCAATATAATTTTAACTTCTGTCTAGTTTTACTTTTTTTTCTCCTGCTTATAGAATATGTTTGTAGTTCATTGAACTACTAATAATGCTGATTCTTCAATACTTTCATAATTTGACAAATTTTAAATATAGATTGAAAATATGATATATAATCATTGTGCATCCAATATCAATAAGTGATTATTATGCAACCAAAAAGATTTATTCTTTTATTCCCTTTCTTTTTATTAGACATTCATCTTATTTCTAGATCTATAAAAAGTTAATTTTTCATCAGATATTAACATAGTTATTTATTAAGGTGGCTTAAGTATTAGTATACTTCCACTGAATTCCTGGATAAAATGTTTTACCTCCTTGCAATGATTTATTTTATACAATGCAGTGTATTGATCTAAAAAGATTTTCAGTCTAGATTGAATCATTTGTTCACATATTTTGACTGTCAAATAAATTACTAAAACAAAGTCTAATTTTCTCCTAATCTAGACTCTATTACAACAATATACTCAAATCATCAGGTAATAGCTTGCTAAAGATATAGCTATTAATATGAAAGAGAATTCCCATTGGTTCTCAGCTAAACTTTGGCAAGAAGCCATTATATACGCATGAGAAAGGAAGTACTTGCTAAAGATGAATATCCAGTGATCTGTTATTTGCATTAGTATCAGCAGTGTTTTGCTCAGTATTTCGTTATTAGCAGAGTTGGAATATACGTCTATAAAATCCAAATGTGAGTCACTTGAAAATAGTTACTTTTGAAAATTTTACCTATACAATTTTATCAATACCTGTCTGAATTTTTGTAAATTTGAACTCTTAATAAGTAATCTTAAATTCAAATTTGTTCATAAGTGTAGGCAATAATATAATCTTAGAATACATAGAAGTCTCACCTCTTGGGGTATTAATTTTATTACATTCTAGAAATTATTCAGAATTATTCAATAGTCTCTCTCTCTCTCTCTCTCTCTAAATATATCTGCCCAAAGTGATGCTAATTATTTTTAATTAGGTGTATGTTAGTATGAATAAAAATGTGCATCTGTTTAGACACCAAAAAAGCACCAACATTTAAAAGTTCACAAATCATTGAATTTTAATGAATTAAATTAATGAATTTTCAGTAATTAGATAAAAAGGGATGAAGTTTATTTTAAAATAATTTTCCATTCAAAATTTTAAAGTCAGCATTTTATATATATATATATATATATATATATATACACTCAATTTTAATTTAGATAATTTTTTTAATTAAGAGGATAATTTTTACATTCTTTTAAAAGATAATTCATTAGATAAATGTTTTACTTTTTTCTTTTCTTTTTTTTATGGTGTTTGTTCATAAATAGAAGCTTTATTTTTGAGATTTGAGGAAAATTAAAGTAAATATTGTTCTCAAAGCAATTTGTTTTTTATATTTTTATTTTAGGAATGTGATCATTAAAAGAGAGGAAATATATTTAGTGTCCAAATTGACAATTTTAAAAAAATCCTTTCATTGTATGTGAGATACTGAGAATTTGTAGTCTAAATGTAACAAATTAATTGGTGGGGAAATATTTACAACTATTTTTTTTAATAAATTTTTATTTGTTTGTATCTTTGTATGTGATTTTTCATTGGACAATATTTTTCTTGGAGAAGTTTGTCTACATTTTAAATCCTTTAAGGAGCAATAACCTTCTTTTAAATGTCTGACTGATAAGATGTTTTTTTATCTGCTGTGAACAATTTGTGTATTCATAGCTTTGTATATTTCTTCAAGTTTTTATTTCATTTATTTTTCAATTCAAAAGATATACATAATGAGGCATAAGAAAGACTTAAAACATTATAGATATTATTATTCTTGAAACTTCTGAAAGTTTCTTGGTGTCATCCAATGTATTGCTAAAAGAAAATACAGAAAGGGACCAACTTACAAACTAGTTTTGGTTATGATAAATGAAAGTTGTTTGTTTTTGTTTTTTTTTTGGGGGGGGTATCTTTAGACAAAAGATAGCAAAAAAAAACTTAGATCAGTATTTTTACCCTTTTAATTTGTATTAGATATAGGCTATCAAAGTTTCTGCCAAAAAGACAAATGCTTCTTTTTGTTCCTACCTATGTACATGTGTACAAGCCATTTCTGTACTTGCATAAAGCCCACTTTCGGTGACCATTAAGCTCAGTCATCATAGTTATAATATATATATATATATATATATATATATATATATATATATATATATATATATATATATATATATACAAGGGGAAGTAATCTGTAATTAGCATGTAATAGTTACCTCCCTTGAGAAACTATGATATAATTAACTGCAAATGCTGACCCCTCTCTATTATGAAATTGTAAATTGAATTACAAATTACTTTCTCTTTTAAAGCATTTTAATAATTACAAGAATGTGTCATTTTTATGTGGTTACATACATAAATCAGATCACTATGATATAGATATGTAATATTAAAAAGCTGATTTTAGTTTACCATTATTGCCTTGAATTTTTATAAGTCAGTTGTTTTGAATAAAATACAAAATTAAAAATAAATTTCTCCCTAATATTACAAACATGTTGAAAAATAAAATTCTGTTGATCCTTTGTTAGTTCCAGGAGACATACCAATATTCTTCAACTTCACATTTTATTGAAAAGATTTGTTAACTTTTGAAGAGCCCTCAAATTTTTTTTTCCCTGACCCTCAATGTTTATAACATTGAAATTTCTTATCTTTCTCTGGTGGAAGCAATAATAGTATGCTCTCAGCTGTTCGAGGTAAGGTTCCCTTTTCTTTTTTAGTGTATGACAAAAATGTTTTAGTTTTTTATAAGTGAATTTAAGAATAATTAAAGTTGTATTTTAAAACTAATTTAAGTATATTGATAACCTCCACTGCTAACAGCAAGATTCTACCTCATACCCTTCTACTTGATTGAAATTATCTATTTCTCAGATAATTATGGTTTCATCCCTTTAAATTTCAACCTTCCATAGCACAAGCCTCTTTTCTTTTTACCAAGACACTTGCACTTTTTCTTTATTCTTACTAATATCTTGTTTTGTGATTCTGCCAAAATATGCAAAGATAAAATGTAATTTAAAACCTTAGAGAAATCACCGCTTGCCTACATTACAAATCTACTTGAATTTGTGCCATTTTATCCAGAAAGTTATAAGTACAACTGTTAAACTTGAGTAATATTTCTATCCTCAGTAAATAATAAAGTTAACTTGGTGCTTTGTTGTAATTGTTATTACTACAAGCAAATAGCAATGCCAAAAAGTGTGGAGTGTGTGGGTAGAAATTGTAATTGGTCAGTTGGTCTGTTCTAAAAGGAACTCAAAACTGGAGGTGAAGGAAGCTATAAAAGTTGATATGCTACTTCTATACAAAACCTGATCTGCTTACTCACTTTATTACTACTGTTATCACCCCCTTCCTCTTCAAAATGATCACTGTTATTTCTTTTTCATTCCTATCATTCGAGAATATATGAAATACTTGAGATAGATCATCCTTGGGCAAAATGCATAATTTTTAAGCCTTCTTCGATATATCAGTGGTACTACTAAAAAGTTTAGTAACCCAAAAAAAAATACATCTGTAAAAATGCTCTCAATTCTTCATGGTTTATGAAACAAATATTTGATTTTATTGCATGGGCTGGAAAAACTGACCTTAAAAAACAATGGTTGGAAAATATTTTTAGATAGATTAGAAACAAGAAAAAAAAACTGAAAACTCTTAATTTCTTCATTTATGTTTGAAATTTACATGATTTGGGAGGATATGTTTTTCAATGCTAGATAAAGGAAAAGAATTGACCCATCTAAAAAGTTTCTCAGATAATTATGGTTTCATCCCTTTAAATTTCAACCTTCCATAGCACCAGCCTCTTTTCTTTTTACCAAGACACTTGCACTTTTTCAGCATTTATCTTGCTATCTTCAATATTTTATGAATAATAATTAATAGAAAAAGTATTTTTCAAAACAAGGTTTAATCCTAATTACCTGGTGTAATATTTTATTAACATTAAACTGACTTTTTTTTTTTATTGGTTTCCCTGTGATATCCTTACTTTAGTTTCACCTGTGCACAATATCTAATGTAATTAATTGATATTTGTGTAATCAGATTTTTTTTTTATATCAGAAGAATATTAACAGGCTCAAATTCAACTTATCTAATCATTAGTCTTATTCATATGAGATTTTTAAAAAATGTTCTTTTGCAGCATTTTCTGAATATTGTTTTTTAGGCTTCATTATACACAGCTAGAAAATAGTTTCAACTGAACTTAACATTTTTTCATCTTTAAATTTCATAGTTGATCTACAATTTAGAAAAAGGAAACTGCAATGGCAAATTAATTTTGTGTGTCCCTAAAACATATGGTGAGCAAAATATACCTTATGCTAAAAGACTAAAATTAATTTGTTAACTATTGAAGATGTTTGAGCAACAAATGGAATTTAGAGAGCATAATTCATATCAGATTGTCAATTTAAATATCAATTTGTCCATATGCTCATTTTTATTTAAAGTTTTAATACCATATTGCTTTGTGTATCTTGTTGGCATGGTGGAATGGCTAAACAGTTGTGCTGAAATTTGGGAATGTCAGTGATGAAATATATCAAAACATTTTTAGACAATTTCTGAGCTTAAAGTTTGTCTTTGTGTATATGTGCTTAAAACAATGATGGCGTTTAAGATTGTGCCAGATTTGCATGTATGTGTATATGTAATTTTTTTTTTTTTTTTCAGTTTAGAATGCAAAGAATTTATAAAAGATATCCAGCTATATCAAGCTTATATGAAATGACACTTTTCCAAATTAGTTTGATATTTGCTGAATGAATTTAATTGCTATAAATAACACTGTTACTCCTTGTCCAACAATAAAGGGAATTCTAAAAACTTTAGTTTGTAAATAAAAAAGGGTGCTTCTGTTTTGTTAGGTTTCATCCACTTTGCTTGAAGTCAACACTATAGTTATTATTATACTAGTAGGAAAGGCAGATAACCTGTTTCTTACTACTACTCTACCACACTGACTTCCTGAACATCCTCTATTAGTATACAAGATAACCTTCCTACATCCTAACTTGTGTGTTTATAAGAAACTTCAGTTTAAGGTGTCTTTTCATGAGGAAAGAATAAAGCCAAATACCATATTGGATATAATCACCTATCTAAAAAAATATCACTTTATATTACTCCCAAAATGATATTCTGTCTTTCCATAGCTGTTATGGATATAACTTGCAAGCCTAGACTAAATGTTAGCTATATTCTTCTCTCACTTACCAACATTTGGTTAATTCATTATACATGAGATGTCACTTGTTTACAGCCAGCCAGAAAGGCATGCAGGCCATCCAGCAAGCCTGGAATTATATACATGCCATAAAGGTTTAGAGCATCCTCTGGATCCAGTTATAAGGGAAATGACCTCAAGTCAAATATCAAAAACATAAATATTTCTGGATGGGAATGAAGGAAAAAGAGGAAGGAAGCAATTGAGGAAAAAATGTACTGCACAGCCTTCTCACTTTTCTTAGCTGCTTTTTTTTTTTTTTTTTTTGTCTCATCTCCATAAAATTGCAGGGAAGAATGTATCTCTCTCTCTCTCTCTCTCTCTCTCTAGTTGGTAGGGTTTTTTGGAAAGTCGGGGGGGGGGTAAGAGGCAACAGGATCATGATCCTATTCGTAATAAAAGCATCATTTACTTACGTTGGTCAATACTTTATCAATACACAAAGTGCTTTCTTGTATTGTCCATGATTTGCCCTGAATGTTGTATCTATTCTGTTTACCAGTTTCTGCATTTACTGAAAGAATTTGTGATTGATTTAGTTAAACACCTTTTTTTTTTCTTTCTTTTTTTTTCTTTCTTTTTTTTATCCCAAGTATTGGTTACAGTTATCTATCCAATCTGCTTTCCAATTATGAGATTGGCTAACAGAGAGATAGACATGTTTGTCCTGATTTAAAATAGTTTCTCTTTCTTTTGGCTAGTTTCACACACCTAACATATCTTCAACTTTTTCTTCTTTTTGCTTTCCCTCTGACATCAAACAAATCAACTATGGCAGAAAACCTTACAATATTGCTTTAAATAATCAGGAAATAGTTAATTTTTATATCATGTTATAATCTGAGTGTCATTATCTCTCAGTTATAATGAATGAAGAAAATTTTATAGAAGTTGCAGCGTTTTCTTTTTAATATTCTAATTATTTGAAAAACATTACTCCTTATTTTCCTACAATCTTCATATTGGGAATTATTATCATTCAAGAGTTTTGTTACTACTCTTTGAAATTCTACATTCCAACTGTTTGATGTAAGTCTTTGATCTTAAATGAAGCTTTGAGAAGAACAGTAAAGATAGTAATGCTAATCTGAAGAAATAGACATATTATCGTATGAAAGTATATTTCCTTTCTATTCATGTGTCTTAAAGAGAATGTATAAATACATATATTCATCATCCATTGAGCCAAAGGAAATAACCTTTTCTAATGGAATGTTTCCTTTCTCGGATGTCAGCAATAACATAGTAATCTGATAACTTTGCTTGGAATTATTGCAAGTTGAGTTAAAATACTTTTCCTTTAAATCTCAAAGTTTATTACACTTAAAACCTCAACTTTTCTGCAACCAGATATCTGAGACCAGTTATATAGAATTAATTTTAGTATGTGGTCAATCAGTTTGTTTCTTTATTATTCGTGCCTATGAATAAGTTTACAAGAATAAATGACTCTGCTCCAAAAATTCATCAAGTTATCAGTTTTGTTTATTTTACATTTTTCAGTATAAAATAAGTTTGATATGACCTGATCTCTATAGGTTTCAATGACCAAGAAAATCAAATACTCAAGTTACTCATGACATTAGCAATTGCTGAATCCTAAACTACCTAAAACTGTCTATACATGCTTTGGTTTATACAAATAATAGGTAAGGAGAAATTCTCATGTTTTTTTTTTTATCGATCATGTATAAACCTGAAGAGTTTAAGTTAAGGTTGAAGGGGGGAAAATGGTCAATGTTATTTGATTTCCACAATTTGATTTTATTTGTTATAACAGAATTTCAGTTGTGTGTTAAATGATAGTTCTTCATTTGATAATAAAAAAGAATATCTATTTAATAATGAGAGTAAAAATTAAATATTGTTCTATGAAATATGACCATTTTTAAAAATGTTATTGTTGCTCAGTCAAATTCTCCCTTTGTTTTGAAGTACATTCTCCATGGCAGAAATAGTTATATACCTCTTAAACATGACACCTGGAAGTCATTTTGAAAATGCATCTGTTGAAGTAACAGCTATCGAGAGAGTGTGTTAGCAAGGACAGCATGATTGTTCCTTGTGTGTAGACCATTCTATTAAAATAGTTTTTTTTTTTTTTTTTTTTTTTTTTTTTTAAATCTCCTTTTAAGATAATACTCTTACTTATGAGTTTGTTTGTTTTGATAGCAATACTTGTAAACACTTCAATGTTAGCAAACAAATGATTAATCATAAATAGAATTATTCAAAGCCATTTAACTGTGGGCAAAAGAAAATGAACTCAGGCTCATTTAAAAATGTTATTAACAAAATGGGTTTACAAATCATATATATTCAATATATATGTATAAAGAGTGTTTGGCATTAAATAACCTACAATTGCTGATATGCCATAAAACTAAACCATACTAAAGATAAGTAAAATCTACTTCTTTTTCTATCCTATATTGGATTTGTGAAATTTATTCCATTCAAAATAATATAAAAATAATTATTTTAGATACATTTATACATCTTAGTTTAAACATTTTATTGTTACATTTTCAGAAAGGAATTTTCTATTTCTTCACAGTAATAAGGGTTATTTTAAAGTCCTTTTTGTACTGAATGACCAGTGTGAATCACAAAATGAAACAGCATATTTATTATTAGTAGATTGTCTGCTCTGCCCTGCTTGTTAGTGTGTTTATGCAAATCTTTTATAACTTAATGAAACTTGTTTCTTCATTGGCCTCTTACCTTATAGTCTTTTATTAAAACACTTAATGACAGGAAATATATTTCACTATCAAAGTCACAAGCTTGAAAAGACAATAAAAGAGTGGACTTATCCTTCAGTGATATAATTCTTTACTCAAATTGTTATCATCATTATTTCAAACTTCTAGAGAACATTGAAGAATATTTTTTTCTTCATTCAGTTTGTTTATAAAATATTTGCTGCAATAAACTCTTTTTTTTTTTTTACTCATGTTAAAATAGGTATTTACCTGAGAAAATGATAAATTATCAATTGAAATTATTCATTACCAATTCTAGTTTTTTTTTGTTTCAAAACTATATTTTGAGAAATATCAGGGGACCAATGATTTGTAATGTTTACAGAAGATCATCCATTTTTTACTTAGCTTTCTCTCTCATTTTTAAGAATATGCAAAAAGGTCACCCTAAGGCAGATGTCTACCTATTTTATCTTAGATATTTAGAAAGCTTACTTTTACTGTGTAAAATTTTGGATTTTTGTATAAAAGTCACAAGAATTCATCTAAATGAATATATAAGAGATTTGCCCTAAAGTATTTTAGTCATTTTAATTATCTCAAGTACTGATTGCATGGCTTGGATGTAACATGATAACCAATCAGAAAGGACCTTACTCCTATAAGGTTTGTCAGTTGGCAGTGAAATGCTATTGAGCAATTTTTTTTACTGTGTGACCTTCATATTCACTATGACCAAGTAGGTAAATGAGCAAATATGCATCATGTTTTGTTAGAAACTATTTGAATGATTAAAACTGCTTTCAGAGATGATTCAGTGAGCAAAGCCCTGATAAAATTTTGGCACCAATGCTTCACACTTGGGTGAAAATTTGTGGAAAGTTATCTACATTCTCAAAGGCTTTCAACAAGTATAACACCTGAAAATGTTGAATGCATATGGGGTGCAATCAAAGTAAATTGGCTATAAACAGTTTTGAGAATTAGATCTGGAGATTCCACAGACTGTTCAGAAAGTATCTAGCTATTTTGAATATTTAAACTGCTTATCCTTTGTGACTTGTACAGGATATTTAGCAAAGCATCCTATCACCTAGGCTTGTCAGCCTCTCTTAATGCTGAAATTGCTTTTGAAAAGTAATTTTGGATTGTAGACCACATTAAAGAGAATTCAATTAGGTAGTTGGTGGTGATATACTTAAAGAGGACTTTGCAAATAGTTTTGAAAAGTAGAAAAGATACTGAGATATGTGTTTGAGGTTATAAGAATAAGAGACTAAGGCACCATTGCCGCAAGTAGGCTATTTTTTGTTAATATTAAATGGATGGCTATTTTATGAACAGACATATATATATATACACACACACACACACACACATTTGGTTCTACATGACCACTATGTATGTATTTACCAAACCGTACCTCCACAAACAGGATGCGACACAAGGTCAATTTTTAAGCAGAGTAAAAGTGTTTTGAATTCAGAGTTTTCCTTCTAGACTGGTCACCTAACCAAGGCTAAAGAACGCAGTTTGCCCATAACTGGGGAGAACATAATGTAGACATTCCTTTTAAACTCACTTTTTATAATGATTCTCTTTTAGTACTTAATGCATAACATATATGTCGGCTGTATAATTAAATAAATTCCATCAGGTATAATTATGGAACAAATGGGTAAAACAGTCACTCCAAAAGGTGTTTTTGTTTTTTGCATCTGGCATGCTACCATAGAGATTTTTTTTTTTTTTTTAAGGCTCGGTTTTTATAAGCCAAAAAGTTGTTTTGTTTTTAATACAGGTTTTTTTTTTTTGGTGATAGTTTTTTTGTTTTTGTTTTTTTTACATTATTGAATAGCTTACTTACCATTTTGCTCCATTATTTTTTGCTGTCTTTCTATCAACTTTAACCATCTTTCCAGAACTTTTTTTTACAAAAATATGCCATAAAACCCAACCAACCAACCAGAACTTTTTATCTTTCTCATCATAAAATTTGTCTCAGTGCCGCTTGTAGTCTAACAAGGGGCCCCTAGCCATTAAGAGAATTCTGTAAAAGCCAAAATAAATGGTAATTTAAAGATGCAATATCTGCTGAATAGAATGGATGAATAAAAACTTCTTGGTCAAAATCTACCAATTTTTTTCTGGTTACCAAAGAAGCATGGAAGTCTTGTTATCCTAATAGAATAATACCCTTTTTCTTAATTAATTTCAGATGTTTTTCATTTATTGCTTCCTTCAGAACAGTACATGTCCAAAGTTTGTTTGTTTCTCCAGAAGAAACTCTTAATCAAGGACTCCCTCCAAATCCCATCATATACACATCTCTTTCTTTGAATGAAGACCAAACTTTGGTGTACTTAGTATGATTCATTTTACTTGCTTTATAATCTCTTGTGTTTTACATTGTTGTAAGGTATACACTTTTAATTACCAATCATAATTTGTTGACATTTTTATTGTTTGAATGAATTTCACATAGAAATATGATCCTGCAAGATTTTTCTCCCTACTTATGTGGAAATCAAAAAATAAAAGCAACTAAACATAAGTTGATGCAAGTGATTTTCAACATTTGATTTAGATATTTTGGTTAGTTTGGCTGTCTCTAATTGCTATCAATCTTAACTACATACTCTACTGTAAACCTCATTCAGCAAGAAATATTCAGCATAAAAAATTTGCAAAACATTTTTGTCATATTGTCATTAACAGTGCCTTCTTCATAAACTGCACTGATCTTTTTGATAGGACTGTATTGCATTTTTATTATCATATAAAAAAGCTCAATATTCTAAAAATGTTGGCTTATTTTCTTCCATTTTCAATGATAGAATACTTTCTTTTTTAATGCTAATTTTGACAATTATTTTTATAATGCACACTGATATAGCTGCTCTCACAATGCAATTGAAAGCAATCTTTTTAAATAAGGCTTGTTAAAATTAAATGTTCCTCAAGCTAACAATAAAAACAGAATATCTTTGTTCTTGTTTTTTTTTTTTCTTTATAGGAAACATTACAACAGTATGGTTATAATAACATGCAGTTATAATTTTTTTTTTTTTTTTTTTTTTTTTGAGATAAAAATGTAAATACAGTTTGCTACTTAATATTAAAAATAGTCTACCTTATTTTTTAATTTATAATCTTGAAAAAATTTTGGTACTGAATGAATATAAAGTTAAAAAATGATTAAGATGTTTTATTTAAATTTTTCTTTGGAATTTTTTAATATTTTAAACAAAATTTTCTTTATTTTTAATATTTTTACCCTTTAAAATAACTTATCATTTTTCAAACAACTTTAAACTCTCATTTTCAAGATTGAAAAATAATAAGGTTATTAATTAATAATAGTAATAGTTAGTAATAGATAAGATTGCTGTTCTTCATTTGTTGCTTTTTTTTCTCTAGTTTCTTTTACTATAAAATAATTTTGTCAATTACAATATACAACATCATACAGGGAAATAACCACATCTCCAGCTTTCAGCATTTGATAATCTATTTTTTTCTGTCACAAAAGAATGGTGTTTGTTGAAAAAATATCTTTTATTCTAAAAAGTAATCTCATTAGAATGATTTTTTTTTTTTCTCTTAATATTTTTTAAATGATTTGTGGGGGTGGTTTGTACTTTATTTGAATTAACTGTCTTGATTAAAACATATTTTATTCTCAGTTCTATCTGGGTGAGTTTCATTTATTCTGTGTTTAATATACAAACAATGAATCCCACTACCCCTCTTATCTGCTTTATATAATTGGGTGGAGGTAATAAAGTGGAAACAAAAGCCATTTAAGAGTATAATTTCTTAAAGTTGATCACACTCTGGTTAATAAGTAACAATAATAAACATATTTGGAATGTTTTGTCAACTAACTAAATTCAGATGGGAATTGGGAGAGTTTGAAAATGAGAAATCATTTTTATTATTGAATTAATATAAAGAAAAGCTTGGGATGTGGAAGATGGGATCTCATTACCTCTTAAAACAAACTTGGTTTGTGGTAGCTATGGTCTGTTTGAAACCACAAGGCTTCTTTTTTTTTTTTCCTCAACACAAGGAGCTCATGTGTTTGAGTGCTTATATATAGAAAAGTCTGAGTAGGTCCACGAAGAGATTTGTATATTTTTAGGATTTATTTATTTATTTTGTTCTGACAGACTGTTTCGTTGTGTCACAACTCTTCAGTGTAGCTAAACACATAAGACGCTCCAAGCTGAGATCGAAACCCACCTAACTTTATGTCAGGCTAATGACATACCCTACAACAGATTCAAACAGAACTTGGACTAATAAAAATATTGAAATAAAATTTATAACTCATTTATAAAGAAACTTATCAATTTTAATCAGATATTTCAAGAGGGCTTCTCCAACATATGCTTTTCTTTGGTTCATTTTTCCTATAAAACATTAACTGCATATATACCTACAGAAAAATCATTGCAAACTCAATATCTAAAGATGTATCATCAACATCACTTGTAAAAAAAAAAAAGATAAGATAATCAAAAGAATACAAAAATGTTGATTAGAAAGAATTTTAAATCTTGAATTATTATTATTTTAAAAAATGTCATATAAAACATGCTAATAATACACAAGGTGCACTTTACAAAAACTCCCTGCATAGAACATTATAACATTATATATACACTATGTGGGAAGGTGTATTTAATAAACATGAGTAAACTTATGTTAGAAATATGTACTTAATAATAGTACAAGATTTTTTTTTATGCATGTGCTAATTAATCAGAACCTATTAGGAATGTTCACTCTGCTTTCCAAGATATCATAGTTTTACATCTGCTATTTTCTCATGTAATATTGAATTGATGTGTCATAATTTCATACTAACACTTTATACTTTTGTTTTTAAATTCAATTTGCCATCTGTCTACTCATTTTTCTTAAAAAAAATAAAAATAGATAAAATTTCAGGTTATTCATTTTACCTACCTCTTGGAAATAAACTTAAATAACATCGAACAAAAAAAAGACAGTTTTCTATTGGTGAAAGTCAGTTAACTGGAAAGTGCTTACTTATAGATATGTAGGTTATCTATCTCACTTTCTTTCCATCAATATAAATAACTGTCCATAAATCTTTATTCCTATTTTTACTTGGATAAATATATCCCATTTGAATTCTACCAAGTCTCTTAAAACCTTAAAAAATTAATAACCATATCTATTATAATTTCTTAGCTTATTTCAAATTTGGAGAGGAGGTTTGCTCACTTGAATAGTCTCTAAAAATATTTCTTTCAAAGACAAGTCATTTCATTGTTCTTAACCAGTTTGCAAAAATGTATTCTATTTTTATACATTGTAAAACCTCAAAAGATCATTAAAGCCAGTATTTTAATAAGTAGCTATTTAGTACATACTAAATTACATGCAGCTCAGAAGCCTCAACCAAATCTTCCTGATAAGAAAGGAACTTAGAAAATATGTTGTTGAGATTCAGTCTATGATTGAAAATGATCCTAGCAAGCTAATCAAAGACATGGGAGTGTCTAAGTTTCTTATCAGGCAATTAGTGCATGAAGACATTCAGTATTTCTCATCCAAAATGAGACTGCCAATATCTATCACAGACCATGAAGACCATGCTGCAAAGCTTTCAGACAAACTCAAGCATCCTCTTCAACCAACCCTGCTTTGGTTTTTCTCAGGTGAAAAAAGTTTCTGTCCACATCAGATGGTGTACTCGAAGACCAACCAATATACCAATAATGATAAAAACCTAACATCAAGTTCACATCATGGTGTTTGAGGTGGTCGCTAATGATGGTGACATTATGTCTCCATTCATCTTCCTACATAGCTTCAAACTCAACACAGTCCTACATCAAGTACCTGAAGGAGGTAGTGTTGACTTGGATTGAGAAAGTGGCTGCTGGAAGCTCCTACATCTGGCAACAGGACACTGTATCATGCCACATAAGCAGGAGAACCCAGTCTTGGTAGTCAGAAAATTTGTTACCATGTCACTCCTAACATCTGGTCACCTAACTCCTTAGACTGCAATCCCCTTGATTATGTGTGAGGTGTAGTTGAGTGAGAAACCAACAAAACTCCATGTAACACCAAAGATGAACTGAAAGCTTTAAACAAAGAGACTGTCAGAAAGGCTTGCAGGACATTACAAAGTTGTCTGGTGGCTATAGTTGAAGTCTATGGTGATTTTGAATAAATTTAATCTATAGTATTTCAAGATATTTTCATCTTGTGTGGGGGGGGGGAAATATGTCTGATAAAGTGAGATGTCAGTGTTTAAATGACAATTTACCCATTGCACCTTTTATTTATTTATAAACATTTTAAGTAATGATTTTTTTTTTTTTTTCCTCTAAATCTTTAATAAGAACTGCTGCCACTGTGCAAAAATACAATTTTGCTCTATATTACAGCAAAATAATGGAGGTTCATTTTAAAACCTTGAATTTAGCAATAACCAGTAATCTTTCCACAGCAAGAATATTAAATAGGTATTATGTCATATATTAATCTCTGTTATCTAAATTTTGTCTGAAAAGAAAAAAAATGTTCATCTTAGCAGAATAGTATTATAAATTATCTCAAATATTTTATGATAATTTACTTCCTTGCAGTTATTTTAATGCATTCATAAAATTTATACCTTGATATCTCCATTTTTATCATCTTTTAATTGATTTACCCTTATGAGCTACATTCATTTCATTAACTTCTTACAGATTGTCAGACAAAACATTGAATTTTGAAAAGAAAACGTTTTTCCCATTGTTCCTTTTAATCTATTCATTATTTTCATGTGAAAACTCTAAGCTACATTTTTTTTTCATTAGATTTGCAATTTAATACCAAATTCCTTTCCTTGCTTCATTGTAATTATCCCATTGAGAATCATGTTTTGATTGTTGTTGAAAATCTATTGTAAAAAGAAATATGAGGATTATTAAAAACTTAAACTATTGTAGCATTTTTTTAGGTTCCATTAAATCTCAGTGGAATAATTTCTTTAGGTTTTTCCCTTGGGAAATTTGTTACAAATATTCACTGATTTCATGAAAATGTATATTATTAATTTTTGCTTTTTTCTTCAAATATTTCCATATTCTATAAAAGCTGTTAAAATCATTTCTTTTCTTTATTTTTCTTTAGCAATTTTTTTTTTTAAGTAATGATTCTATAAAAATCTGACAGGCAAAACCTTTTATAAAAGCATTATCTAAGCTGTAAAGATATTGTTTCCTTTTTATAACTGCCAAGCTGCAAGTGAGATCAATAGTGATTATGTAGACTTTTAAAACATACTCCATTTACACCTTCAATGATATTTTCAAACTTATTTCTTGCTATTAATCATTCATTTATATCAATACTATTATTTTTTGAGTAAATTTTTCCCATGAACCATTTTATACAAAAAGCATATATGTTTATATGCTTTTCATCTTTAGAACTCAATATTGATTTCTGTTTATTCTTAATATCACAAATTATAACATATCTATAAAGTGAAAGCATTGATTGTTTGGGGGGGGGGGTAATATAATTTTTTATTATGAATTAGATGTAATTTAGCCAATGTATTTTTTTAGGTGGGAGGAGGGGGACAAGTTATATTTTTCACGGGGTCGAGACAGGAGCTTTTATGAAATTCTATCTATGATTATTTACAAGAAAAAAAAAAGAATTCCAGCAGTACAAATCTTGAAAATTCCAAACTATTGCACACACACACAAACACACATACGCAGCTTTATCCAACTGTTGAAAAACAAGATTTTATTAGCATTATTATTTAGAATTTTTCTTGCATTTCTTGATGAAATATAGATTTTTTTTAAAAATCTTTGCTATAGATTATTTATTGCTTTTTATTGAGATATTGTCATCTTTCTACATTTTCATTGTTTTAATTATTTCCACAAAAATAACAGTGTAGTAGGTACTTTATTAATTCAAACTACCAGTATTTGCATATTGAATACCTTTTAATTTTCTTCATTGTATTTTAAAATTAACTCATTACTCAAGTTTGTCAATTCAAGCAAGATTTAATCCTTATCTTTTTCTTTCTAGATAAGTAACTTTTTTATTAAATGACAAAGGAAATAATTCTTGGTACTACACATCCATTTTTAAAAATTTTTGCCGAAAAATATTCAGATAACTATTTACAGCTTTCATTTTTTTCTCCCAAGTCTTGTAAATTCTACTATAAATCTTATGTATTTTCAATCAAACTCATATGAATCTGATATTTTTTTTAATAAGCATTAGAGTAGATATTTGTATCATAAGGCCATCAAGTATGTGATTGATTACTTGAATCCAAGTTGATATTTATGACACACTATTCGATGAACTATGTTTGTTGGAACAGTAGATATTGATATTCCTAGATAATTGTTCATTATAAGCATAGGGTGCAAAAAATTGTCACAATTTCAAGTGTTCATTTGTCACCTTGACTTTACCTGATGTACAATAATTTTCTTTGCATTTTTCCTGTTTGCATATTGAAGACTGCTTTGAAATCTATGAAGACATCATTCTGAATGTGACGTTACTACATTTATTGAACTTTGTTTTAGTTGCTGTGCATGTTTGTGGCATTTGTATCGGTTATCTTTGGCATTCTCATTTATATATCTGGTGTCATGAATTGTTTGTTGAAACATTCAAATGCAAACAAACTTATAACATTTGATAAAAGCCACAGATATAACTAGTTAAAGTGTCATCCAATCAAATATTCTTAAAAAGACAGAAGTAAAAGACAGTTGAATAATTTGGTTTATGTTATTTGTTTGAGCTTACACAACTCATCCCCTGTTTAGCACAACTAATAAAAGGTATACAATGGTTTAAATTAGCCTTTAAATGAGTGAGTTTTTTTAAGTATCTTCACACATAAATAAGTAATAATAATAAGATGATTATACAAGGTTTATATGTTTAAAACAATTGGACTATAAGAAAATAATTCTGTTTCCATAAAGTTTGATTTAATTCTCCTACTTGTACATTACATTTGTTAATGACAAAAATGTTAATAAAATTCTTATTTTACAATAACACTGTTTATAGAAGTTTTGTTTTAAAATGGAAAAGTCATTTTGTTTCTTTTAACTTAGATTTTATCCTCATTCAATTTTTTTCTTAATATAAAATGCATTTAGTCTATATAACAATCAAATGTTTTTGATTCATTGGCTCATCATCTTGTGTGGCTTTATGTCTGCCACAATATTTTTATCTATATAATTTTTTTTTTGTTAACTGAATTGAATGATATTTCAAACCATGTGAGATTTTGTGTACAGTTAACTGCTGGTGACCATTTACAATAACATTGACATAAAATTCTAGAGGCAACACTCTATATTTGCAGAGTCCTTCTAGTGAGAAAGAAAGAGAATACTACGAAGAAAAGAAGAAGGAAAAGAAAAGGGTAAGTTTATTGCTTGTTTTTCATTTTCAGTCTCAATTGTTAAGCTCTCTATTCCAGAGAGTATGAATAAAAATACCTTGATCTTAACAAAATCACAACTGTGCAATAAATACTGTTTGACACTCCTTGACCTTACAAATGTTAATGTAGAAAAACACATTTTATATGTTAGACATTTAAAATTGCATTAATGTCTGCACAAAGCTTCCAAATGGCTAATCCTTTAATCTAGTTTATATCGGTCCATTAACTCAACTACTGGGTGGCCTATACTTTCTGGTCTTAAGACAACTGAATAACTTCACTTGTTTTAAAGAAAAGATAATTTATAAATATTTTCAGGCAAAGATCCTCACTAAACTTAGTAAATATTTACTCCACAGAAAGATTTAATATACTGATAATGGAATTATATAGCTGTTAACATTTTGTAAATTTTAGACAATTGGGAATTTAATATAAAATTTGCATGCAGTTATAATAATAAAATAAATTTTGAAGGTTACAGTTATTGAATACCCAGTGCAGATCTTTCGCTAAAGTAATTAAAAAAGAATAGTTATTTTTTTAATATTCAGATAATGCAAGTCATAATTGTTTCTAATCATTATATGTATAGCTCAAGGTGATACCATGTACTGGGTTTGCAGGCATGTAGCTAGAGTCTTTAACTGGAGATGAACATATGGTAACCTAAATCAGTACTAATCTACAAATATTGAGAGAGAAAAATTTAGAAAGAGACTTGTTAGTAATATTCAATAATTAACTAATAAGCAACTATAGCTATAACCAGGAATCAATCAATAAAGTATGAAAACTTTTTTTTTCTACTAATAAACAAAGAATGATAATTCTGGTGATATCTGAAAGTTTTATTCCATGATTAGTTTTTAAAGAAAATTTCAAAGTCTTTAGTTGCCTTAAAAGACACAAACAATAATTCTTGAAAAATACATTTGACTATGTAATTCTATACTCTCTTTTCATTTGATGCACAAAGATAAATTCTGCCAGCCTTTGATGTAACAAAATTAAACCTCATAAAACAAAATAAGACTAACTGAACTATATTATAGAATTTTGAAATCATTACTATGTATTTCTTTAAAAAAAGAACTTCATGCTCTTGATAATAAAAAGTTGTATCAGTAAATATTTCCTCTCTGGGACAATTTTATCATATTAAAAAAAGTGCATTTTAGTATCTTTATGGGTACTAGTTTCTAGGTTTAGTAAGTGATCAAATGTGTGGCATACCACATAATCCAACAAATATCTACCTTTTGAGCAACTATATCTTCTTTTTTTTTTTTTTTTTTTTATCATATTCATAGTCTTTCATACACATTATTAAAATTCCACTGGATACCACAGTTCAGTGGGTGTTTTGTGTTTAATTATGTCAAATAAAATCAAGAATATAAATATATAAATATATATTATGAAGATATAAAATGTTTTAAGAAGTAGTTTTTGAATATATTTTGAATGTGTACCTGTATCGTTCTTTCTTTTCACAGTCCATTATCTCTTGAACTTTTTTCCCCCCCTCAATGAAAATATTTTGTACTAAGGCTGTATAAACATATTTTCATTTAAAAAAGTTTTTACAAAAAACAAACAAACAAAATGTATTGTGTGGGTATAAGGCAAGAACAATTAAGCTGAAGTAAATTTGAAACAACTCTTCAAAGTTATATTGAGGATTCATTTATTGTTCATTAAGCTTTTAGCTGTATCTGACTATTTGATCTATTTGGATTATAATTATCTCTTGCTTAAAATAATACTGACAACCACTAGAGTGGAGGAAGTTTCCACATGTGCACTTTGCTTATTCACTCTAACTCATTTCTCTTGATAAAATAAACCATGGTCTTGGTCTTAACACAGTGTCTATTGAATGTATATACTAGTTCTTTTTAACTCTTATAAATGCAGATCTAATTGGACATGTTTAGATTACATATGCACAAGTTTTTATTATGTCCTGGTCTATATCAGAATGTTTATGAACTATTGTTAATATGTGCAACCAAGTGGCAGATTAATATCATCTTTCTCATTACATTGTCTCAAAGAAGAACTTGTTGATTAAACATCCATTATTTCTAGACTAAGTGTAATATTTTTACAGAAAATTTGTCTTTTAATAATTACTAAATATTTAAGTAATGTCTGTTAATTTTAGTTCAATGATATAATTTTTTCAAATCTTGGAAGAAATATATATTTTATACTAAGAGTAAAAAAGCAAAACTAGATAATAGCTTTTAACTGTTTTGTATTATTCTAAATTTTATGTTGAATCTATTTGATTAGGTGTTTCAAATGAAATGAACAAATATATACTAGACCCATATTAGCAGGCCCATTGTGCCAGACTAACAGACCTAGAAAACTAATAGGCATTTTACTACAACCTTTTCTAAACAAAATAAAAAGCTATATTAGAGACAACATACTTTAAACTCCATGCCACAAAACATTGACCCCAACACACTCAGTCACAAACCTATACAGTAATATCCCCATGAATTAGGAAAACAAGCCATCTCATTTTGGATAGATAAATACCCAGACACATTACACCCAAGATTTAACTAAAGATTTATCATAAAGGGTATAGAAATAATCCTTAATATCTCCTTCCAATTCAATAACGTTAACTACATCAAGACCATACACTACTCTAAACCTAGCATATTTAGAAGAAAATCTATACAAAATAATAGGTAAAAAAAATATGGCAACAACATAAAAGAAGGATTTACTAAGTCATGGAAAAATATTTAGAAGATTGTTTCATATTCTGGAAATGCCCTTGGGAAGACATTAATGAATTACACAACCTACTTCAAAACCTACACCCCAAAATAAAATTTACTATGGAACACAGCTCAAAAGAACTACTATTTTTAGATATCATCATAAAAACCATAAATGGCCAAATCTTCACAGTTATCTACCACAAACTTACAGGCACCCAACAATACATCTACTTCAATAGCCACCACCCCAAAAACTGTATAAAATTCATCCCTTACACTCTTGCACATTGAATATACATCATAATCACAAATAAAATACCGAGTAAAGAATTACAGAACCCGAAAAAGCACAACAATGAAAAACCCCTAGCATACATCACAACCTACAACAAAAATAACCCAGAACCATTCACAGAAATGATGAAAAATCTAGAACTTAAAAACAATGACAAAATCAAAGAAATACTTGACACAACAAAAGTCAGAGACAGCCCAAAAATCTTAAAAGAATACTCACCTCTTCTACATTCAGGGATATCACAGCACAACACAAGGACTTAACCAAATGCCAGAAAAAAAGATGTGGAATATGTGATATACTTATAGAAGGAAAATCCTATACCTTTTAAAGGATACTAAAAAACAAAATTCAGAATAACGACTTAAGCTGCAACTCAAGAAATGTAGTCTACATAATTGAATGTAACAAATGTAAAGAAGTATACATAGGATCAACACCAGGATAACACTTTACAAGAGCAATATTAAAATAACAGAAAATAGAGAATTAGAGAATTAAATGTATTGAAACACTTATATGAATGTAGTCAAGATAAATTTAAAGTTATGCCCATATATCAAACTAACAATTACACATTACTTCAAATAAAAGAAAAAAAACTTCATAGATAAATGTAAGCCCAAGTTGAATAAAACATGAATTATACACACACACACACACACTACCAACAAAAAAAGCCCAAACCACACACACGCACACTCTGGAAAAAATAACTAAGTGGAATCCAAAATCACTTTTCACACAAACACAACTACCCAGGGTAAAACAACAAAAACTGTAAAACATATCAAATATCAAAGACCAGTTAGGGACTAAAATAGACATACTTGGAGGAAGGAACAGTGACCACTATATAAACCCATACAAAACTGAAAACCATTCAAACACAAGTGAGTTTGAGTCTCATTGAGTACCCCATTCACATGGCCTTGTGCCACAAATGTTCTCTGAGGAAAGCAACCAGCTGGAAACAGTATGTAAGAACAAAATAAATAAATCTTAAGAAAAAATGCAAATCTTTTTGTGGACCTATTCATTTAAAATAAAAAATTTTCTCTCTCTTTGGACCTACACCGAAAAAAAAAAATATATATATATATACACACACACACACACACACACACACAAGGAGCATACAATAAGTTTCCAGACTTTTTTTTTTGTATGCGCACTTTTATTGATAGTACACACATGAAATTCTAGTCCCCTTTGAAGTAATCTCCGACTGCAATGCATTTGTTGTACCATTCCAACAACTTCTAGAAGATCCCATGGAAGTTTTCTTGTGTGAGCGTGTCAAGGACCTTTGTTACAGACTCTTTCATCTCCTCAATTGTCTCATAACAACAACTTCTGAGCTTAGGGAATAACCAAAAGTCACAGGGAGCAAGGTCTGGACTATAGGGAGGCTGAGGAACTGTCTTGATGCCCATTTTGGTCAAATAGTCTGTGACAAGGATGGAGTTGTGGGTTGGTGTATTGTCCTGTTGGAAATGCCACTGACCCGATTTGAACAGTGCTGGCCTCTTCTGATGGAATCTCTTCCTGAACTCCCTTAAAACCTCAACATAGTAACCCTAACCCTTTGGCCAAGCAACACTGGTGTATTGACTTTATTACTCCTCCCACACCTATCAACATCCCTCACAGACTCCCTGCCTTTCTTGAATCTCTTGTGCCACTCAAAAACTGATGCTCGATTCATACAAGATGGTCGTAAAGCAGTCTGAAGCATTCCATACGTTTCTGTAGCATTTTTTCCAAGTTTAAAACACAATTTTATTGCATATCGTTCTTCTAAAGTGTCAGATTGCATTTTTGAAATTCGCCAGCTGTAACAATCAGGCTTTAGTAGGGTGTATTCGAATTCCTGCTGTAGCTGTTCATTTGAAGCTGAAATCATAAAAATTGGTCAGTCATCCCATAAGATGTATAGCAATAACATAGTGAATTTTCAAGAGTCTACGACAATTGTAAATGCCCATACGAAAAATGTCTGGAAACTTATCGTATGCACCTCATACATATATATATATATATATATATATATATATATATATAATCACTTCATTTGTGTACTTGTTACCTGTGGAGTGTGTTTATTGTTTTGTTTTTTGTTGTTGTTTTTTTAGGAGTTATATCTGTGTGTGTCTCTCTCTCTGATGAGTGTGCTCAGAACATTTTAGCTTAAAATGGGTCAGGAAAGTCCAATTTGTCCAAAATGCAAATATAATTAGTATTCACATGAGTGTCCCCTTCTCACTGGTTAGAGAGTGGGGGGGGCTGAAATGACTTATTCTTTCTACTCCTGTGCTAATGAGCAAATCTTGATGAAACTTAGCATATGAACTCCCTTGACCTCAGGAAGTGTCTTAAAGGTATCTTCAAAATGAAGGGTGTAAGGGTGGGTCTTAAGAAAAAGAAATTAATCATTAATTTATACTCTAACACATTCATACACATTTTCAAGGATAGCTTATCTTGCTTTTCGAAATAAAAATCAGAAGTATTAAGTAGGATATATTCAAGTGAGCAGGGTTGGTGAGTACCAGTCACTTCAATCCATAAACCTACTTCCAGCTATGAAATAATGGTATTATATGTAGGTGTAGCTCATTTTGTTTGTTTTAAGCAATAATTTTTTAGAAAAGTACAGAATATAATTTAAAAAATGACAGACATAGAGAGAAAAAAATTCTGCAGTTATAAATTGATTTTTTTTTTTTTTTTTTTATGGTTTTATGGAAACATTTTAGACTTCTTTTGTCCATGTGCTCAATGTATCACGAAATAAAATTCTTGAGTAAAACACCTTTTGTAGTAATATCAGGCTTGTTTATCACAAATACTTTAAAATTTAACCTATTTAGTATTTTAAAAAATCACTTTGCAGTATGGTATTATCTAAAGAATATTTATCTCTCTCTCTCTCTCTCTAATTAACACTGCCTCAGCAAGGGAATAGATTCTGCTGCAGGATTTCTTTCTTTCTTTCGGATGTAGAGGAGCAGAGCCAACTTGATTTGTTTCCATTATTAATTCAATTTCTAGATCTAGTC
The DNA here is from genome assembly GCA_963585895.1 of Sepioteuthis lessoniana. Classification (NCBI taxonomy): domain Eukaryota; kingdom Metazoa; phylum Mollusca; class Cephalopoda; order Myopsida; family Loliginidae; genus Sepioteuthis; species Sepioteuthis lessoniana. The sequence continues at coordinate 62,655 of CAUZXS010003669.1, forward strand.
CAGTTCACATTGGTTTGTTGAACACTTAGAGAGAAATTCTAGGCCAACAGATAATTTATCTTGCAGGAGAAGCAGGTTCTCATTAGTACCTCTGTGTGAAAGAAGCAGGATGAATGCCAAGATAGAGATCAGTTTTCTGTTAAAGCCAGGAAGTAAAATTGGGAATGATTGGAGGAAATTTCTAACTGTTGAAATCCAAGCTAATAACCATACACTGAAGCCTTGTACAGTTCATTGTTAAAATAGCATGGGTAAACTAGTATACCTTATCACCACTACTATCTTTTGTTCACACACATTTTCACTCTCCATCTTGATTCTCAACAAATCCATCAGTTTTTTTAGCTATAAAAGTGAATTTCAATCTTGTTAAATTGCAGCAAGAAAACCAAATTGTTATATGAGCATTTAAATAGAAGACATTGTATTTTATGAATTGAATTAACTGGATTGTGAGAAAAGAGAATTTACTGATACATATTTCTTAAAAGAAATTTATTCAGTTTTTGTATTTGCATCAGAGTTAGGTTATTGCTTTGTGTATGTTACTTATTTTTCTTTCTCTTGTTAATCTATCTTGTCCCTGTTGAGGCGAAAGTAATACATGCTCCACCCACAAATTCACTAGTGACAAAATTATACTTATTTACTTTGTAGTTAACAAAGGTTATAATGTTCTAGTTTTTTAGTTTGATGTGCATTGTTTGAGATTTAAGTTATTTACAGATATTTTGAAAATTTTATTTAAATTATATATTTATCCTATGTTCGGTTCAAATACGTTTTTCCCCCCAATTAGAATGATCTAACATCTAGATATTTAAAAAAATTTCCTTTAACCTATAAGGAGTGTCTTGGGTATGATACTAAACTGCATCTGGTGGTGAGGCTCCAATTCAGGAGATCTAGGGAGTGTAGAATACTCCTTCTTTGCCATTATTCCCAGTTCCACTTTGTGCTAATGCCCTTCAGAAGGACATGAATCCATCTCTTCTCTCTCCAGCTATGGATAAATAGCAGAACAGACTGAGTTCTTTAGCTTTTATTAGGCTACCAATCTAAGAGAAGGAATTTCTTAATTAAAAACTCCACTTAAAAATTGACCTTGTGTCACATCCTACCCATGGTGGAGGGTTTCAGTAAATACTTACTCCCAAGCCCACCCTGACCCGGAGTGGTAGCACCTGTTAAGGTCCCATTTATAGATCAAATAATTCTGTTTAAAAATTATTTGTATTCACTAGGACTGTGTGCAAAAAAAAAAAAAAAACTCTTAAGAAAAAAAAATACACCAAAAACAAATCTGAATATGCAATGAATATGATTCCCTAACCTCTACTCATAAAATAACCCTAAATGGGTTGACATGGCATTAAAATCATTCATTTATGAAAACTAAATTTTTTAAATATTTTAAAGGGCATTTTATTTCATTTATTGTTTTCCTTGCAATAGTTTGATGTAAAATAAGTTTTCTTCATTTCTTTCACTCATATTTCTTGCTCTCTTTATCCTCCCATACTTGTTTTTTTTCCCCTACTTCTTCTTTCTATTCTTTATTATATTCACTTTCTTTTCTCTCTAACATGTAGTATCTTATTCTTTCTTTCCTCACAAAGCTTTTTTTTTTTCTTTTTTTTTAAGATAATGAAAGGACCTAACATTCAAACACATGCATTCATATCTTATTTTATTTAGATTATTGCATATAAAACAAATCAACTCTTTAAATATGTTTTTAGTTTTAATGTTTTATTATTTAAGTTTTTATTACAAATGATTATTGGTTTACAAGATTTACATCTCTGCCACGTTAGACAAATTGTTCTCACTTATTAATCTAAATAAAGCAATATGAAACTTTGATCAGTATTTATGAATAACTGGCAAATGGATATCTTTTCTTTTATCTAGTAACTAATTTCATATTCAGATAAAACTTTTTACAAAGAATTTATATCCTTCATCAACAAATGAATTGACATCCTTTTGTTACTAATTATATGTTGTATCTTTTTTTCTGTCTTTTTAAGGACATTTCATCAGACAGGAGCAATGTAGAGATAAAGAAAAGAAAAGGTGATGACAAATCAGGTATTTTTTCATCTCAAATTGCTATTAGAATCAGTCAAAGAAATGTAGATAAATTGAAATTATTGAAGAATCTAAATTTAAGTTAAAGGAATTTTTGATAACCATTAATAGCTTAAACTATTTAAAATAGTTAATGGTGTTATTACTTTCTACTGTCTTTTTTAATAACAGATAGCCACTTATCCCCAAGGGCTATTGGAGCTTCTTATTAAACTATTTACTATTACATTAAGGTTTATTCATGACAGTTTTAGAACTTGCTGATAGCTCCTTTCTACTTGGTAGTTTGTTTTATCTTCAAATATTTTATTCACTGAAAATCATCAAATGTTTATGTAGTTCAAATAGTGGGGATTAAAATCAAATCCTACTTAATCTCAGTAATTTGTGCACAAGTTATCATTCTTATATAAATTCATTGACATATTCTTTTGTTATATGCATCATGTTTTTTAGTTACCTATTTTTGGTTTAAATCTACTTGTATGTATTGAGTAGGAAAGTTTGATGAAAACATTGACAAAGCCAATGAAATAATTAGATGGGTAATATCTATCATAGTACATGATTTCTGTCTGCAACTAATTAACCACATTTTTGGGAAGGAAATTTTAAAGAATCATTTTGTTCAAATAAGAGAATTTTCAAACATGTACTCAGTGGAATTATCAATGTTATAACTGAGGCAGAATGTAAACCTGCATATTCCTCTTTAAGGTGGGGGGGGCTTTTTGTATCTAATTTAGATCTTTCATGAAATTATCCTTAAAAGTAGTCAACTTCATATGGGGAGGGTCCAGAATGAAAAGTTTGAAACAAATCTTATAGTAAAAGTTTTATGTATGCCTTTGTGCGGACATAGTTGAAATAATAAAAACTATCTAGCTTATATTTAATCGTCAGAAAATTGGTGACTTATCTGGAATTTGTTTTTGTTCTCTCTTTTGACTACAAAAACATTTATAAGTGAAATGCATATATTTTTTAAATATTTTAGGTGAAAAATGGTCAAATTTGCATTTTTTTTTTTTTTCTCATCTGAAACAAGTGCATTACATTTAAATTGCTTTGAATAAATTAAATAAACAATTTTGCAAGCAAAACTGTTTTGGCTAGAATAATTTTATAGATTGCTTCGAATATATTGAGTTTTTTTTTTTTTTTTTTTTTTTTTCACCTGTTTTTAATCCATATTAATGATTCAGATTTTCATAAAAAAAACAACTTAGTTGTTCCCACTTAAACTTTCATCTTAACACCAAAAAAGTTTTCTAAGAAATATCACTTGGGGTTTCCTACAGTTTTTTTAATTGTTTTGTGCATATATATATATATATATATATATATATATATATATATATATAACCACTAAATTTATAAACTTATTAATCAGCTATGTTGTCAAATATGTAAAAATGTAATTAATAAACTCTGAAGTGTTATTAAGCAGTAGACTGATGGGTAGAGTATTGGCTTGAGTGCAGGTTAAATAAGATTAAAACTAATTACCATAAATCCACAGAAATGAAAAATTATAGCAAAAAGGCCTTCTATCCAAATTGTTACTTTACTGCTTTTTCAATAGTTTTTGATGTTTCATTATTTTAGTTTATCAATGTAATTTTTGTACATTGTTAACATTTTTTTCTCCTCAAATGCATCTGAATATAAGAATTGCTCATTTTGAAAGTTCTTTTACAGTGTTTCATTCTGAATTTTAGGGTTTTTCTCTTTTAAGCTCTGACCTTTGATAAAATAGCTTGTCGGTTATCAAAACTAAAGATTATGGCTTTCTTCAAAACCTATAGTCTAAAATCTTTTAAAAAACAGCATAAAGTGATGATAAAACTGAAAATCTTGGTAAAATATGTATTCAATTTTCTTTCCAAGATGTTCATTTATTTATTTGAACATTTGAAAATTAGTTATCATTAAAACCTGGTAATTACCAGTTATCTAGATGGCAACTTCACAAAAATACTACATGCTATTTTGAACAAATCCTGGAAACAACACTCTACAAAACAACAGCTTTACACCCAACCACCTCCTATCTCACAATCCATCCAAACAAGATGTGTGGGACAGTGCTGGAGAAGCAAGGACGAACTCATAAGTGACATAGTGATAATGAATGAGAAAGTAAAAGTTTTCCAAAAAAAGATGCCTTTGTACTAGCAACTCTCAAACAATTCTTTAGCATAATCAAATACTTGTGATTATGTTTCATCAGTGAAATCTATTTTAAGCACAAAAATGAAATTATTTTCATATTTCACATAGAAGAGATGAATCAAACTAAATTTATATTAGGAGTTTTTTCTTTTAATTGTTTTTAGTATCTCTATAGCAAAGTTATTTCTCTAAAAGTTAAAAATATAAATGGTCAGTTTTTGAAACAGATTCAGTGACATGTTTTTTATCAGACATTTTTACCTCTCTCTCTCTCTCTCTTCTTTTTTTTTTTTTTTTTCAAAATACTGTGAACACCCTTCTCATCTTTCTACTATTTGTCTCATTCAAAATTATTCTGCCTCAGCATTGATGCTGGGTAAATATTATCCACTTTGGGAGTTGGTTTTTTTTTTTTTTTTTTTTTTTGTCCCATGAGGATACTGATAGGAATGCAACACTATCTTTTCCACCAATTCATAAACCAAAATAATAAATAAAAAAATCACCCTGTGTTATAGAATCAACTAAAAGAATTACATGGGCTTGATGTTTCAATTTCTCAGATAACGAACTTGCATTCCAACTTAATACTCTCACAGAGCTTTGCCAGAAAATGTTCTTATTTGATGGAGGGGGTGTAATATGTAACTGAGAAATAGCTTTGTATAATTTTATTTATCTTGAATCACATTATTATATTAGGAATAGTAAATGTAAAGTTTATATGTAAACTTGTGATTTTTTTTTTTTTCCTCCACTAAGATTATTCCACTAGAATAATAAAAACATTAATCACTTATGTTGTCAAATAAGCTCTGAAGTATTATAGAACTGTAAATGGTTAGGTGAGAGTACAGGTTAAGTAAAATTAATTTTTCTTATTTACCCCATGAGAATACTGACTTGAATGCAACTCAACCTTTTTTATCAATTCATAACAAGAAGAATTTCTTGGCCTTTATAATAACTTTTCTCTGATTATTAATTTCATTTATTCAACATTTTAAAGTTTTAATACTAATTAGATTTTTGTTTTCATAGAACCAAGCTTTTAATTCTTCCAAAAATTACAATATAAAAAAAAATCTGTTTTCTTGATACAACCTATATTCTTATAGAAGCTAAATCATAAAAGGTTTTTTCCTTTCTTAAAGATTTAAAAAATCAATCAATTTATTTAGAATTATTATTTCATTTTTCTAAAGAGTGTATTTATGATTTTTTTTTTCTTCTTCATACAAAATTTGCACTAAAGAATGTCATTTTTAACCCAATTGTTGTCCTGTTGATTCCAGGCAACAATAAACTAAATGGAGAATCTACAGAATCTCGATTATCTTCTGGTTCCAGTGGCAAAGAGGAACGGAGAAGCAAAGAAAAACAGTTTAGCAAGCATGACAATGGAGAAAAGGAAAAAAGCAAAAGAGTAAGTGGTTCATGTTTCTATTGATTGTTTTATGGTATTTCTATGGCCAATGGGAATTATATGGTGATGTGCATCACCCACTCTCATTTTTGATCTACTGAGGTCAATTGGTGTCTCTCCTAAAGGTAAAAAAAAAATAAAGACAAACTACATTAAGCAGAATTTTAACTTGGTTTGCTGTAGACCAATTCTATTCACTATTTTCCAAAAGTTTTATATATATATATATATATATATATATATATATATATATATATATATATATATATATATATATATAATATATGTGCCTCAATTCAAGGAGGTGTGCTTAGCATAATGGTTATTATCATTGGAAATGGAATCGGTAACCCAAGTTCAAATTCTGGATGAGGCTGTTTGCATTTCATTTCCTACTAATGCCCTTGCAAAAGAAATGAAGTCATTTGATTTCTAACACTGCCCACCTATGAGTAAATAATAGGGCATATTGGGTTCTATAACCTTTGTAAGACAACCAGTCTTGGTGTCACATCCTGCCCATAGCAGAGCAGTATGATAAATACATACATGCCACAATACTTCTCATCTATTTCTGTTTTTTCATGTGCATTAGAGAAAGCAGATGGCAATTATTAAGTGGGTCTTGTAGTTTAATAATCACTTGCAATATTATTTCACTCTAACTTCCCACTATAAGTTAGAAATGGTATTATATTTTATTATTAATTTTAATGAATATTTTCTTTCATCTTTTTAGTTGCCTTACTTTTATCATAACTCATTTGGGTCACTCTTTCTACAATAGTGAGGAACAGCATAAATTGAAGATAATTTATAAAGGATAAAATGGAATTGTAGAAGTGGCAACCTGAATGAGTTGCAACAAAAATAAAGCAATTAAAGATACAAGAAAATGACAGTCAAAAGTAATAATGATCAACAATGTTTTATATAAAAATAAATAAAAGAGGATTATATTTTTTGCAAAGCTTTATATTGCTTTTATTACAGATAGTGTATCAAATTTGTTTTACGTTTTAATGTATTCACAAACATCTTTAGATACAATAAAAGATTTAAAATGGTTCAAAGGCCTGGTTGTAAACTTCTGTCTCACTTGCCATTATCTTTGTGAGTGTATATTTAAAATTGTTTTTAAAAAATAATTCATGCTTCAGTTTCAATCTCTACAAGCCAAATTCCTAACTACTTGACTTGAGTTTAAGGAGACTGACAGAAAAAGAGACCGGATTCATCTCATTTGTATCTTTTATAGTAGCAACTGATAACAAGTACTTCAGTCTTTTATGTGATTTTGAGGCAGAGACTTTCTGATGCTTAAAATCAATTGAATTTCTCTCTCTCTCTCTTGCTTACGAACAATTAAGCTATTTTGTCTTTTCAGTAGTCAGAAGCAACAAATGTCTCATTTTCAATCTCAAAACCAATGTAATTAACTTTTGTCATTTGTCATTATTTTAACTCTTCCTTTGCAGGAAAGCCGAGGTGAAGAGGAATACAGAGAGAAAGTAAAAGATAAAGAAAAAGAACGAATGAGGAGAGCTGAAAAAGAAAAAATGTATCCTTCTTCAAATTCATTTGACTTTTCTTTCCTTTATTTTTTAAAGTTTTTCCTGCATCATTTTACAGTATTTACCTGAGGCTTGATATTGTTACTTAAAAGTATCTCTAATCAATATTGGAGCATTGTTTTTTGTTGTTGTTGTAGCTTCAATGAGGCATAATTAAACCTAATGACTGTATTTCTGCTCTCCAAAAAGGTGGAGAAGAGCTAATCAATTAATTCTAAAGAAGAAAAAAGTAACCAACTAAAAAAGGAATTTTCTTTCTTTTTTTTTTTTTTTCTTTTTTTTTTTTTCTTTTTTTTTTTTTTCTTTTTCTTTTTTTTTAAATGATGAAGTTTCATAGAATCCTCTAATGCACTGCACCAAGCAACCTTATTGTTGTTGTGTTTAACAAAACATGTCCTAATAAATGCTGTTCTCTGCTTTCTGGTTTCAGTCAATAACATTTTTAGATGATAATAAATTTAACAAATAAACCCAGCAATTTGCTAAGCTTTAATCATAAAACAAGTATCCTCTAGTCATAAGTTGATGTACTTGGTTTTGAAACAATTACCTATTAATAGCTAACTCAGTATTGTTATTAATATTTTCAAGCAGTGAACAAGATTAATTGAATAAAAATAACTTTGGCTTCGGGTTAGCCTTATAAATATAAACCTCATTTCTTGCTATTTCAAAGCTTGTGATAGTTTCCAAAAATATTCTTTCTTTATGCTGCTTACTCATTTTAGATCTATTTTTCAAAACTCAAAACCACTTTATCAGCAGTGTAATCAATCAGAACGATTACTGTAAGATCTCAAACAGTTTTTTCATGGTGTCCTAATGAGTATTGTGTCATGATCTATCTTGTCACCTACAATCTGTTTTCTAAACAATACCTTCTTATTTGCACTTACACTGTATTGCTGGGTCTTTAAGGTTGCTAGAGACTTAGACAAGATAAAGAGATGACACCAAACTCACAGAAAAGGAAAAGGTCATGTGTGTTCCAAGAAAAAATACCACTCATTTTATTTGTGTGTTTAAACCTTCCTCTCGGGCCAGCTTTAAAACATGAAGATAATGAAGGAAAGATCCTATTGTACAGTAAATCTTATCCCACCCCCAATAGGAGGTTGCTAGCTTCAAAATTTATGCTCCTTACTTGTCCCTGAATGGCTCTTGTAAAAAATTCCCAACTCATGTGACCATTTGATGGGAAGGTAGCCACTTCATTACACTTAAAGAGAATAATTATGGCATTCTCATATCTCTATAATTTATGTTAAAGTAGCCAAATCAATTTTGGTTTTGTCAAATATTTTATGCAGAGGAGTAGGCTCAAATAAACAGCTCTCATGGACTACTTATCAGCAGAATCATTTTCATAACCAATAGTTTCCTAAACTTAAGGCATTTAAAGTTTTAATTTATTTTTTTATTAATGGGTTTTCTTAAATATTATTTCACACTTCCCAGACATTTATTGTCACATATGCATTCATTTTGATAAATAAAGCATCCCTCTTAGCAGTTTATTATGATAATTTATGGAAATTGCAGATCCCTACTTCACTTTGGGTTCATTGCATCTCTTCCTTGGGAAATAACCATTTTCTGTCCTTGAATTTAAGATCTCTTGATATAGAGGACGTGGATGAATACTAAACGGATGTAAATTATAGCTTAATAGTCACTGAGATTTTTTATTCAATCCTCAAAACAAATAATGATTTTTACAATTTAATAAATTTCTTTTAATATAACATTATATAAACTTTGCTGTATACTTTACAATTATCTAACCTTTGATCACTTCCATATTTACATTCTTTTATTCGATTTCTTATATTTAAAATGTATGGATTTTCATTTTATTTCCCTTAACAAGATCTTTTCAGTTCCAGCAAGAAATTGAAGAAGTGATGTCCATGATGGGTGCCATGTTGCAGAAAGGCAGTTGTGTTTGTGCCTCCTCTATAATTAAGAAGTTTTTCAAGCCTCTTGTTCTGAACCATGATTTATTTGACCTTGGGCTCATGTGTCAATGAAATGAACAAGTAGTTAGGAGGAGGCAATATAGACACTTATACCAGCTGTCTAAAAAGAATTGACAACAATGCTATAGAACCATTATAATTATAACAACTCACACATACACTCAAACATGCTTTCTCTCATATTCTGAGGGGAAATCTCTCCATCTTATTTCCTTTTCCTTTCCCATTACCAAGTTCCCCAGTCCTGCTCAATTTTTTTTTTTTTTTTTTTTTTTTTTTTTTTTAATTACAGGTGTTTCTACCAACACACCACCCAGCCAAATAATGTGCTGCCACTGTTTAAGTTTTAAAAAATGAGAGATATACTGTGGCTTGGGGGGGGGGAGATCCCATAATATTTTTAATGGCCCTCTTACCATGTGTTTTTATATCTTCACTAGGCATGTGGCCATTGTATTGATGGTGCTGATCTTGTGCTGTTGTAAGATATTTTATAAGGCATCCAACCACATGGGTACATTCACATAGTCCTTTATGATCAACCCAGACAACCTATAGACCCTATCTACTTACCTATATACCAACATTCACCATCCTTATGTAAATAGAGGCTGCCACCTGGTGGTGTGCTTATGTGCCTGTGTCTGGTAATAACTAAAAGATCATGCAACAACAACAACAGACATTAGGTCAGTGGCATGGATTCAGTTTCTACAAGTCAAAATAACTTGAACTTTTCTTAAAAAATGAAATGTGAATAAAATAAGAGAAAATAAAAAAAAATTTACTTATATATATATAAAACCTAAAATGTTTTCTATAGTTTTTATTATCTACCTGTTTGTGTGCATATATATATATGTATATACTCAGTAGACTCATTATTACACTACACTGATTAAAAATGCTGTTATAATGGAAGGATTTTATACAAATTGTAAGCTTTTAATTTCTAAGACTTTCTTTTACAGATTTATATGTCATTTTGAGTAGTATTATCTCAAAGATTGACTAATTTTAGTTTTTAAAATAATATACTGAAAGCTTTGTGTGCTGCTGCAAATTAATCTGACAAATCTTGTGCAAGTATAAAAACAAACATTCCATTAGAATGTCATTAAATAGTGCTGGTAGAATGAGAGTTTACTGATATGTGTGTGTGTGTATATATATATATATATATATTATTGCATGGATGCTTATTATCTGCAACTCCTGGTTTCTGGGCTTGTTTATACAACAATCATCAGGCAAAGAAAGAAAGATTATGGGGAAATTGAAAAATAGTCAAAAGGATGTTTACATCAGAATTGCATATAACTTTTTGTGTGTGTGTACGTCTATTATACTTACATGTCAAATCAAAAAATTCATTTTCTTCATAATACAATGATGATCATAAATTTGATCCTTAGTTAAAATCATCACTGCATACAAAAAGTTTTTTTTTCAGCCAAATCCTCAACTGTCCCACGACTTCCACTATACATCACTGCACATATATTCAGGAGACATCCTCAAATCTGCTATGTGGTGCATATATCATCATACACACATACTACCAATCATATACACGACCACACAACAATGCGCAAATTTAATTTACACACACATACACACAAGAGTTATATGCCATTCTAACATAAACATTCTTTTGATTGTTTTTTTTTGTTTTTTTTTTTTTTCCGCCAAAATCTTTCTTTCTCTGCCTAATGATTGTTATATAAACACAGCATAAAACCAGTGGTCCCAGATAAGCATCCATGCTATTAAGTATATATAAAAACTAATATATATTTATTTATTATTATTATTATATAATAGCTCTATCACACATATTGAACACCCCTCAAATTATACCGCATTTGGTCTGCCACAAACCCACTAAGTGAGATCGTGACAATCATACACTATTGTTATATATATTATCAATTATCAAAAAAAAATGTGAAAGTAAAGCCGGGCAAAAAAATCACAACTTAAAATTTCATGGCTATGATCATCATGTGAAGTGGTAATCCATACATCTAATTTATTCAATTGAACTACTGTGTTAATTGATAATATAGTGGGATGTTGCCCTACATTTTTGCGTAAAGATTTGCTTATGAGATTTGTTTTTTTACATTAAATTTTAATCATTTTTTATATATATATATATATATATATATACACACACACACACACATTAGTGGAACAATAGTTCACTGCTATATATACTTTTTTAGAGTGTAAGATGCATGTTTTTTTTTTTTTTATAGATATTTAATATGATGATTGATTGATTGATTTTACTAGTATATCAACCCATCTGGGGTTATTTTTTGCCTAGAGGTTAGGGAAGTGCATACATTGTACATTTTTTTTTACATTTTTTGTTGAGTTTCTTAACAATCTTTTATACATGGTTTTATGATATCAAGTATTCATATCTAGTACAAATAATTTGCAAACAGATCTATTTGACCAATAGATGGGATCCTAACAAGTATTACCACTCCAAATCAGAGTGGACCTGGAAGTAATGACAATGAAGGGGTACCCCACACTCTCCAAATCTCCAGAACTGAAGCCTCTCCATCAAATGCAGTTTAGTGTCATAACCAGGACACCCCTTTTTAGGAGGGATCTTACTCCTCTGCAAGAGATACAGTCAACATATTCTAAGTCCCACAAACACGACAAGATGAATTGATGTTTATTTATTCCACTTAGATAAATCTTTATATCAATATGTACATAGTCTTAAATATAATCAGCCATGATCAGATCTGGTAAAATAATTTTTTTTTTTTTTTACTGGATCTTTTGTCAGTGAAAAAAAATTATGTTGGTGTATTACAGTTCTAATTAACTTAAACTCTCTATTCTATTCTAGTTATACTAATATTTGTATAAATAATCCCAATAAAACAGATATAGATTTACACAAATTTCAGTATATCCCTGTTATTTTATATTATTAAGAAATCTGTTTTACTTTAAGCCAGTTTTATTCATTTGCTTTCATATTAAATGATATTGCAGAAAGATTTACCAACAAATGGGTTTGTTGGACTGGTCGTTTGGCAATATCTTCAGCTGGCTTATTGAATTAAACCAGGAAAGCGAAACTCCTGAATATCAAGTTGTTCATCATTGGTTACATTGTTAGGTCTAATTGGTGATAATGATTAGGATATTTTCTAGATACAAGGTGCATACGATAAATTTCCAGACTTTTTTCGTATGGGCATTTAAAATTGTCGTAGACTCTTGAAAATTCACTATGAGATGACTGACTAATTTTTATGATTTTGGCTTCAAATGAACAGCTACAGCAGCAATTGGAATACACCCTACTAAAGCCTGATTGTCACAGCTGGCGAATTTCAAAAATGCAATCTGACACTTTAGAAGAACGATATGCAATAAAATTCTGTTTTAAACTTGGAAAAAATGCCACAAAAAGATATGGAATACTTCAGACCACTTTTCGACCATCTTGCATGAATCGAACATGAGTTTTTGAATGGCATAAGAGATTCAAGGAAGTCTGTGAGGGATGATGAGAGGTGTGGGAGGAGTAAGGAAGTTAATAGACCAGAGTTGATTGGCCAAAGGGTTAGGGTTACTATGTTGAGGTTTTAAGGGAGTTCAGGAAGAGATTCCATCAGAAGAGGCCAGCACTGTTCAAATCGGGTCAGTGGCATTTCCACCTGGACAATACACCAGTCCACAACTCACAGACTATTTGATGGGCATCAAGACAGTTCCTCACCCTCTCTATAGTCTAGACCTTGCTCCCTGTGACTTGGTTATTTCCTAAGCTCAGAGGCTCTCGTTATGAGACAATTGAAGAGATGAAAGAGGCTGTGACGATGGTCATTGACACGCTGACACAAGAGGACTTCCATGGGGCCTTCCAGAAGTTGTTGGAACGGTACAAGTGCATTGCAGCCGGAGGAGATAACTTCGAAGGGGACTAGTGTTTCATGTGTGTACTATCAATAAAAGTGTCCATACGAAAAAAGTCTGGAAACTTATCGTATGCACCTCATAAATCTGTTTCTAGAAACTACAGCTCTATCCAATAGAAATACTTAATCACTCCAATCGCTTGTCACTTATAATTCCTTTGCTTTCATAATCCAATGGATTAAGGATTACAAACTTAAGGATTTCTGTTTTCAGAATCAATCATAATTTTCTGATTTTAGATTATTGGAAAGGATTATGATGGTATTCATTTTTGCTACTTTTGTACTTTTTTTTTACCAGGCTTTTTTAAAAATCTGATAATCTTGAGAATAGCACACATCCTCAGCTTTCCATTTTTGTTCAATCTCAGCAATACTTTTTCTTATGTTTTATTTAAGCATATAAAAACTCGGTTTTTTTTTTTTTTTTTAAAGATGGGAAGTTCTTAATCTTAACCTTGTTTGTATAATAAAACAAATCTACTGGATAGAAGCAAGACAACTTGGAAGTTTTTGCATCAGAATACATTCATCAACTTTATTTTCAGGTGTAAGTAACTGGAATGTTATTCATCTTTTCATTTTGTAGATTTAAAAGGCTTCTTTTTCTTTTTTAATCTCAAGAAATACATTATTTACCTCAGATAGCATGTTTATACGGTAGAAAAGGATCTCTTTGTAGAGTACCTCATGCTAAATTTTATTCTATGGATAAGAATTATCGGCCATAAATGGCTAAAGAAAAAAATACTTCCTTTCTCTTCTTAAATAAAAGAAGGTTACTTTCAATATTTGACAGTCTATAGAATAAATGTTAAGATGATCTCTATTTCAGATCTTTAGATAATATGAATTCAGGCTCAGTAGAATATCATTCTCACTCACTCACTTATTGATCCTATAATCTACTTTAGTCATGAGGGTGCTACTTATGTACTGTCTTGGGCAAGAGTTGCTTGGTGAACCCATCCCTTTCCAGGTCTACAACAGGTTTGAAGTCAGTTTTTCTTCTAGACCAGTTGTCATACCAAGGTTAAAGAGCCTAATCTGCTCTATGTGAAATACAAACAGCTTCATTCAGGATTCGAACTTGCAGAGCTGAATCCAATTTCCTACAATGATGACTGTTACTCCACTAGCACCTATCATAGATAAATAATACTGATCTATAAAAAGGGTTAATTTTTACGTACTGGATGCAGAAGTTAGCTTTGTGTGTGTGAAATATAAAAGTATTTGTTTTAGCTTTTTTTTTTTTTTCTTTAAGTGCATTTTGTGGTATCATCAAAAACTGAAAGTTTTGATAAAAATAAGATATTTTTGTGTTGGATTTTATTAGAATCTCCTGTGAGCCAATGCAGCTTCAGAGTCAATTGGAGCCCTGCAGACATGTTGGTTCTCCTTCAGCTCCAAGAGAAGTGCTAGGAGCAAAACAGGGAGCTCTACGTAAAGTTTGTTGATCTGTCAAAAGCATTTGATACAGTGAGCAGAGTAGGAATGTGGTACATCATGGAACAACTTTGTTGTCCTCCAAAGTTCTTAAACATGATCATCCAACTGCATGAAGACCAGTGTGGCCAAGTAGAACACAAGTGACTTCTATGAGCCTTTCCCAATCACCAACAATGTAAAGCAGAGTTGCATCTTGACACTGACTCTCTTCACGATCTTCTTCAGTATGATTCTCAAACAGGCGACAAAAGATCTTGATGATGGAGATGCAACCTACATTAGATACCATCCTGGTGGCAACCTGTTTAATCTTTGACGATTACACGCCCACATAAAGACCCTGAAGCATCTGATTTGAGACCTCTGCTTTTCTGACAATGCTGCTCTTGTTGCCCACACAGAAAGATCTTGACAGCGCTTCTCAGAGTCTGCCCAGGATTTTGGGCTAGAACTTTAAAGAAGACAGAGGTACTCTACCAGCCTGCACCTCAAGAAAAGTACGACCCTCCCCACATCACTATGGATCAACCAGGTGTCTATCAGTTCATATGCCAAGATAGACAAGGAAATCGACAACAGGCTGGCTAAAGCGAGCTGTGCATTTGGCAGACTATAAACATGTGTGATACAACAAACACCTGAAGAAGGGCACAAAGATCAGTGTGTATTGAATCGCCATCCCTGCCACCCTCCTATATGGCTCTGATTTGTGAGTCACTTATCAGCACCATCTATGACTTCTTGAACAGTTCAACAAGCACTGCTGCCACACTATCCTTGACATCCACTGGAGTGACTTCACTAATATTGAAGTCTTTGAAAAGGCGAAGATCACCAGTATCGCGGTTGTGCTATTGAAGTCTCAGCTACACTGGGCATGACAAGTCTCTAGGACAGGAAATCACTGCCTGCCCAGGATCATACTGTGCTGAAAGCTCTTTGCTGGTCATCACAACAGAGAGGCACCAAAGAATCAACCATCACCAATCATCTACCTTAGCTGAGAGCCATGATGCCTGACATCTCACCAACAACCACGTTATCTTTTCCTTCAAAAACACCCACAGGGTTGCTCTCAAGAACAAAAGGTGTAGGAAGAGTAACCACAGTACTATGTCATCAATCCCTAATCAAACCTGTGGCTGCTGCAACTGTGCCTTCCTGTCCCGTATCAGTCACAAATCTACCTGTGGTTGATGTAGACCTGCTCCTTGATCTTCATTTCACAAAGCTAAGCCATGCATATATATATATATATATATATACACACACACACACACACACACTAGAAGAGCTACTTAGCATTGCCCAGGTGAAGGGAATAACATCATATATAACAGTATAGTAAGGAATGTATTCCATAATATATTTCTTCTAAATTCTTTTATTTATTTATTTCTATTTAGAAGTGGATCTTAGTAAAATCTGTATCAAAATAGTTTTATCTTGTTCATTTATAACCAAACAAAAAGTAAAGAGATTGTTATTTAATTCTTTTTATTTTCTTTCAAATGATTTGTTATCCTTTTAGCAATGTAACATTAATGTACTACTTGTTTGAGTATTGATTTGACTTCAAAAGATCTGAAAATTTTCCAAATTGAGATACCCATAACTCAGGTCCCAGAAGCTAAATATCAAAACCAATTTTGCCTTCATAGCTGGGCAAATCTTGAGGTACCTGATCACATAAAAGTTTACTTCAGTTCCATACAAACAAATACTGAGATTTGAGACACAATATTATATGTATATTTGATATATAAACATGTTTTATATATATATATATATATATATATATATATATAATAAGTGTGCTCAATATTGGTTTGATTGTTTTATGGCATATCAATCCTTGTGGATTATTTAATGTTAAATCTAGTTTTTATATGTATATTTTTATATATAAACGAATAGTTTGTAGGTAACATTATTTTCAAACAAACTAGAGCTTAATATTAGTGATAGTGTGTGTGTGTGTGTATATATATATATATATATATATATATATATATATAATTAGAATAACATAGGTACAGTGCTTGGTGACTGTCAGTTTACCTTTGCAGTCATCTGACCAGGTCTTGGTCTTTTAGGCAAGAAACAGTCACAAAGTGCCACTGCCTGTGTCTCTGCTATTCTAACTATGAAACTCTCTTTTTGAATAAACTCATTTGTTCTACTCGGGCTTTTAAACTATTAGGTTGTGTCATAATTTGCTAAAGGCTTTGATATATTTAAATGAATAACATGTTCATGCCTGGTGTTTGTACCAGGTCTGTGTTATTCATTTGAATCACCTGGTCCCAGGGGCTGTCTCCCCAGGCAATACCTACTTCATCAGAGCTAAGTTCATTGCTTGGTGCCTGAGGCTCCCTAATAAAGCAATACCAAAGGGATCAAGCATTTTTTACACCTGCCATGCATGAGTTGTAATTCATGCGTGGCCCCCACATTAAAATGACCTTGTGTCAAATCCTACCTGGTGGGAGGTTGGATAAATGTCAATAGATATCAAGTATGTTTTAATTAAAACCTAGAAACTTTGGTTTATTGAAATGAATCTTAAACTTAAAATCTGTATTATCTGAGTGATTTAGGCAGTATCTCGAGAAATGGCTACCCTCCATCTTGTTTATAAGCAGAAAACAAGTCTCGTATATGGCTATAAACAAGGCCTATTCTCATACAATTCTCATTTACATACTGACCTTAAGTTTGTCTCCATTTACCTAACACAACCCAAAATGTATGATGGCAATTCAAGTGTTGCTGGCTCTCTTTAATTTTGACATTTTACTTTCGCTATTTACTGAAGCAATTTTCTTAATTCAGGATGTTTATTCCTACTCTTTGTCAGGTACAAGGCCATAATAGCGGGGTATCTGTGAGGATCAAACTCATTTTAATAGCAAATAGTCCACCAGATTAACTGGATGACCCACAAAGACTTACTTGCCCATTCAATCTTGCCTCGTGTGTAGACCTATTTTGCATATTTGAAATATGCAAAATAAAACTTCAATTAATTTTAAAGTGTATTTATGGGGATTTTTTTGTTTGTTTTTTGTTTTGTTTTTTTTGGGTTTTTTTTACCATAAGCTACCTGGTTGAATGCCAAAGGATCTTACATGACCATAGCAAGGACCGCTTAACAAATCCACAAAAACTCCCAATGATCTGTTGATATAATGAAGGAATTTAGGTGGATAATAAACTAAAATGAATATTAATTTCAGACCCATGATTCATATTTGTAGGTGGATGAAATACTTTTACTGAATTTTTCTAGAATTTACTAGATCTGTCCTGGGTTCAGTTTTCATTAGCACTGTTTATGATTTCAATTTATGATTCCTAATTATCATTTCCAAACTGAAGAAGTCCCTATGGCACAGTGACTAAGGTACTGGACTGCAACATTGTACTAAGTGAGTTCAAATTCTGGTTGTGCTATTATGTTTGCTTTTAGACTAATACCCTTGAAAAAGTATGAGTAAGTATTAAAGTTGGCGACCTTAGTCGAGGGTGACCTGAAGGCTCCTTTTTCAATAGCTATCACACCGAGGTGTAGGGGAGGGCACTACTCCATTCCTTGGATTGCTCCACTTTACCCTTGTTCCTTACTTTATAATGCTGAGTGTTAAACAAGGCAACATCAAGTACTTTTTTTTTTTTTTGTTTTTAATATGACTCGACCTGGGACAGAACCCCAGTCTTCCAGACCATTGGTGAACAATACTCATTAGGCCAATGGCCAGGTAAAAAGTATGACCCCCCCTACTTATTCCTCCTAGTTAAAGATTAAATAGTACCACTACTGTTTTTCTACCAAGTTGGCTTTGGCATTAAATAACCCATGAAGGTTGATATGATGTTAAACTAAGAAACCAAACCATTAGCAAACCTTTATTTAATTCTAATAAGATCTATGCTAATGTTCTTGCTAATAAAGCCGTTCAATGCCTCAATCCCCGCAAAGGTGTCCTTATGCACTAAGTACCACCCTATTATATCTATATATACTAATTAACTGAACCTGCGGAAATTTCAGTTTAATGTATAATCTGAATAAAACTATTTCTTACACCTTTTTGATGTTTTCAAATTATATACCAAATGCAAATCCTGCTTTATATTCTACCAAACTTAATTTAGGACAAAAATAGGGCACCTAGGGAAGATAGAACTTACTAAACCAGACAACTGTCTACTAAACTAACTTGCTAACAATGTCTCTTAATCCAGGCACCCTCATCAGTCAGTGACTCTACACATCTTTTGTCAAAACTCCTCTTATTTTCAGTTACTGTAAACAAATGGACTACTGCCATCTTGAGAATAGGTATGATATTCTTATGAAGAATATTCACTTAATGGTGTCAGCAGAGCTCATTAATGTCACTTTGGTCTTCAGCCATCAGACCACTCTATTCGCTTGGACTGTAAACTACACTGACTGCACCTTTACAGAGGAGTAAAACCAACCACCCCTCCTTCTGGCCCATTAAGTATCCTGGGTAAGACACCAAACAGTATCTTATGGTCCTAGGGCTATGGAATACCTTTTCATTGCCATTACTCCCAGGTCTACTCTGACCCAGATTAGTAGTACCTATTAGGCTCCCATCTATGGGTCAAATAGAACTGTTCAATCATTTCCTAAGGATTATTATTATTAGTAGTTATTTAAAATCATACAGATCTGTACAAATCATTTATCATCATCATGTCATGCCACTAGCATAGATTTCCCTGACTCTCCCTCGCCATTCATCTCTATTGTCCATCACACTTGGTATGTCCTCTAGACTACATCCCGTGTCTGTACAGAGCTGTTGTAGATAAGTTCTAGCCAGAGCTCCATGTGAAGCGGTCCACAGGAGAACATCACTTATGAGCTCGCTCTTCTCCAACAGTGTCCCACATGTCTTGTTTGTCTGATTTTAATGGTTTTAGAGATGGGAGGTAGGTGGCCGTATAGCTGGTGTTTTGTGGAATGTTGCTTCCAAGAATTGTTCAATATAGCTCGTAGCATTTTTGTGCAATTGCCATTAAGTTTTTTCTCTATGTGCTTAGTCAGTGTCCATGTGATGCATCCATATAGTAGTATGGACATGAATGCTGCTTAGAAAAAACTGCGTTTTATTTTATCAGATAGGTAATCGGACATATGAAAGTTAAACCTATCAATAGTTGACCATGTCTTCACTAGTTGCATATAGATGTCATTTTCCGTAGATGAGACACTCACAAGTTAAACATCGGAAGCCATAGGAAGCAGCATGGTGGTTGTTAAGAACAGCAGATAAAATCAGCATCTGATCAACAGCGTATTTCACCTGATGCTGGGCAGATGAATCCCACAAGTCAACAGCCAGGATCAAATAGTTCAATCAGGAAATTACTGCTACTCATCTTTAAGGGTGACATCTATTGATGAGGTAAGAATACAGCCATTGAAAGACTACCATGATTCTCAAATCAATTATATTATATAGAAATACTTGATAGATAGAATTACTAACGTTGAAAAGCAATACGTGAAACCATTTAATTGTGTGCAAACAAATGAACTCTAACAACTCGTTTAAAAATAAAGTTATCTATAAACTATTTGCTTTAAAAAACCTGCAAGAGTTGATATGCCATAAAACACCAATGAACAACAGCTGTCAGAAGCAGTGATGCTAAAGAAACATGGTATACACTTTTGTGACTTAGATATACACTGTTTCAAAATGGATTCGTGGTAGTGTCATGTTTGAAATTCAGAAGATTGTTATTAAAGGACATTGTAAATTATCTAATGAATATTTTCATCACATGCTAATGTGTAAATGGTTTAAAATTAATACTAAATCTCATCCACTAAAAGCAATGTCAACATAAGAATTGAAAAGGCAAGGACTGCTATTAACAGGTTATCATCTGCATGGAAATCTGAGCTCTGATAAAACAGAATTCTTCCAAGCTGTCAGTACTACTGTGTGGTTGCACCACTTTGACTCTAATGAAGTGCTCAGAGAAAAAGCTTGATGGCAACAATACAAGTATGCTACATGCTGTTTTGAACAAATCCTGGAAACAGTACCTTACAAAACAGCAGCTGTATGGTCACTTCCCATCTCACAAACCATCCTAATAAGATGAACAATTCTTTTGGTTGTGATTTTTCGGACTGTTGTCCTCATCTTTATTGGTTTTCTTTTGTTAGTGTTGACATTTGAAAATTCCTAAAGCTAAATTATTAAATTTGGATTATTTTAAAATATTTTGAATTAATAGTTGTCAAGTTTGATCATTTGAGTCATCAAGGAGTAGTAAATAGCATAGTAGAAACGCTTTTGTGTCTCCATTTTGTCACTTGTGCTTTTATTTATAAGATTTTATTTCTTTAAAAATATGTGAATAGCTATTTTCTTCTCTAAACTGTCTCTAATATAAAACCCAAACAATCAATACTAAATAGAACTATTCCTCTTAGAATATTTGGAACCAATTAACAGTGTGCAAACAATAGTAATACTGACTCATTTAAAAATAAGATTACCAACGAACTATTGACTTACAAATCATATGTATAACCATTTTAACTGTATGCAAACAAATGAGCTCTGGTGAGTTTTAAAATGTTATCTACAAAATATGCATCTACAAATCACTTATAATATGTATAAAGAGAATTTAGCATATGGAAAAAATCACCAGCATATAACAAAATATCAAAGTGATATATCATTTGTTTATTTGAGAAAATAGCTATTATCACATTCCTAAACCTACAAAATCTTTTAAGTGCTGAGTTGATATCAAAATGCAGACATGAAAATAAATCTCTACTATGCTAACCATATAATCGTGTATAGATTATTAGTATTAGGTTGGAATGCTTGAAAGAATATAATTGTGTGAAAATTACTTGAATGATTAGAAACAACTTAGCTATTATTGATTTTAGATTTAATTTAATAATTTTGTTTTAGGAATTTTTGAACATCAAATGAAAGGTATCAAAATCATGATATATGTGGTGCATTCAATAAGTTTGCAGCCTTTTTTGTACAGGCATTTAAAATTGCCGTAGACTCTTGAAAATTCACTATGTTATTGCTATACATCTTATGAGATGACTGACCAATTTTTATGATATCAGGTTCAAATGAACAGCTTCAGCAGGAATTAGAATACACCCTCCTAAAGCCTGATTGTAACAGCTGGTAAATTTCAAAAACGCAATCTGGACGTGAGGACACTTTAGAAGAACAATATGCAATAAAATTGTTTTAAACTTGGAAAAAATGCCACAGAAACGCATGGAATGCTTCAGACTGCTTTTGAAGCATCTTGTATGAATCGAGCATGAGTTTTTGAGTGGCATAAGAGATTCAAGGAAGGCAGGGAGTCTGTGAGGAATGATGAGAGGTGTGGGAGGAGTAAGGAAGTCAATACACCAGAGTTGATTGGCCAAAGGGTTAGGGTTACTATGTTGAGGTTATATATATATATATATAATTAACCTTAAAAATTTAAGAAAATCTGAACATTTTGATATATAATACATTTTTAAGTTTTTTTTAAGATATCTTTATGAAGTTTACTGTCATATAGTTCCCTTGGATTTACTGTAATATAAATCCAATTCCATTATATTCTGTACTTTCTATGTACCACCCTTTCATACCAGTTGTAATTCTTCAGAATATGGTATTGCCTGGTGATCATGAAAACATGAATTTCTTTGTTTTGGATTTACTATATATGCACTATCCCAGGTACTAAGTACAATATCTGTAGAAGCTACAACTTTTTAAATGCTTATTTATGACCTTATTTAATTTCAATAATGTTATAACCTGGAAACCATGCCCAAGCAGTGAGTCATCATTTAAAGATTGTTAGCACAATTGTTTCTGGCAGTAACTTGACATAACCTAATTTTCCAAGATTGAAATTTCCTTATAATCAGGAATACTTAGGCAGTAATCAATCTCTTGGGTATGTTTTATTGAAAACTACAGATATTGTTCCTTTTTAGGAAATTTTTATTGATATCTTTTTGTCATCTGACAACATTATCAAAGTTTGGTTCATATAAAAATTGACTGAAATCTTTTTGAGTACTCTCCACCATTATTAGTCATTGTCAATGTGAGGAGTCCCCATGATATAGTGGCTAACGTACTGGACTGCAACACTGTAGTAAGTGAGTTCAAACTCCAGTCACACTATTATACTCACTTTTAGACTAATACCTTTCTGAAAGGTATGAATTTCTTTATGCGCCCAACTATGGGTTAAATAGTATCACTACTGTTCTACAAGGATGGCTTTGGTATTAAATGACCCACAAATGCTATTAAACAAAGAAGCCAAGCTATTGGTCCTTTTCAAAGGATTAATCAAGATGTTATTTTTTCCCCTTAAAATCTAGGGAAACCTGTTTTTAATATTTAAAATACTTTTTGTCCAGAGTATTGACAGATTTTGAATATTTGTAGTTTTTCTACAGCATTTTGTTATGCTACACTTTTTAGATGAGAAGAAAAAGTCAATAAAAAAAACAACTAAAATGTCTACGAAAAAATGCTAAATATTCTACCAAACTCCTCCCTCTTTAACTTAAAGAATCTATACAAAGAACTTGAAGAATTTATCATCAGTTTCTCTTTGAATAAATTTTGCGTATGCTTGCATTTCTTTTTTGCAGATACATCACCGCAAACACACACATGTAATTGCAAATAAACTGCTGTTTAAGACATACAAAATTTTCTTGGAAGTTATCTCAATAAATCTTTTTGAAAAAAAGAACCCTTTATCACATACACCTGTGTCTGTATACATGTGGGTACATTGACAAACGTTTGTTTTGATGGGGGGTTTTAAAACTCATGTATGAAAACTTGTTTCATTTTTTATCTTTTTTATTAAAATTACCTGGCTGGAATTCCTATTCCAGGAAATGACTACAGCCAATATTTACTCTAACTTAGTACAGGACAAGAAATGAAAAGGGGATATTTGGTGTCAGAGTGTATGTTATGCAAACCTTCCAAATTAGAAAAAAAAACCTGACTGACAACAATTCTTTTGTACCTGGGCTTGAACATCAATGTCTTAATCTTCAAGAAAGCAATTATAGGTATTTTCTAAGTTATGCTTAGTCTGGCACACCAACCTCTATTTGCTTACAGTACCTGCTATTACTAAGTGGTCACCCATCTAAGTACTGAGCAGGATCATCATTGCTTAACTTTGCTGATCTGGTAGTAACCTCTATTTTCAGAATGATGGGACCATTAATCAAAATAAATTGTTGGTGGTTGAAAATTCACTCTGTAAAAAGTGGGAAGATCAACCAGCCAAAAGATATCATAGTAAAAACAATGAGCTACTTGGCAGAAACATCATGTTTATTTATATATTCATTTTGGCTGTAATACCCCAAATCATGTATACCCTATCAGTCAGGCTTAGAACACACTATACGTATCCCTTACAGAGGGTTACGACTCTCTCTGCCTAAAAAAAAAAGAATTTTGGTATGACACTGCATCTGATTGTGAGGCTTTAGTTCTGGAATTCTGGGTAATGTGGAGTACTTCTTCATTACCATTACTCCCAGGACCACTATGACCTGATGTGGCAGTACCTGATAGGGTCCTATCTATGGGTCAAATAGACGTTTGAAGACTATTAGTATTAGATAGGAATACTTGAAACCATGTAACAGTGTGCAAATATCATCATCATCATCATCATGTTGTGCCGCCCGCACGGATGTCCCTGACCCTCTCTCGCCACATTTCCCTATCGTTTATCACCTTCGGCAGGTCTTCTGAACTACATCCCGTATCTTCACATAGCTGCTGTATGTATGTTTGAGCTGGTCGTCCTGCTTTTGCTCGGCTATAAGTGGGGGTCCATAGGAGTATATCACTTATGAGCTCGTCCCTGCTCCTCCGGCAGTGTCCTGCGTGCCTGGTTCGTCTAACTTGGATAATTTTCGTGATGGGAGACAGGTGGCCGTATAGTTGGTGCTTTGTGGGGTGTTGCCGCCAGGACTTGTTTAATATTGCTCGCAACATCCTTGTGTAGTTGCCGTCTAGCTTCTTTTTGAGCTGTTTTGTTAGCGTCCAGGTGGTGCATGGAAATCAGACCTGACCGATAAAATGAAACGCAGTGCAAACGTAATAATTGTTAAATAGAAATACTTACTTGAAAACCATATAATTGTGTATAATTATTACTATTAGATAAGAATTCTTGAAAGTATATGATGGTGTGCAAATTATTTGAATCAAACTTTGACATTGAATAATCAATAAGGAATTGATATGTAGTTAAACAAATAAACCAAGTCAAATCATATATATCAAAGACATACACAGTACCCATGATAGAGATTAATTGATTTTAACAGCATGTCAACCCATCTAGGGTTATTTTATGTCTAAAGGTTATGGAAGTGCATTCATTGTATATTTATATTTACATTTTTGTGTTGTTGTTTCTTAAAAGTTTCTTGAGTTGTTTGTGGAGGGTACACACACCTATGGGATATCAAGTATTCCTATCCAATTCAAATAATTTGCACGCAGTTGTATGGTTTCACCTAATTTTAATCCTTTGTAAACAATTATAGCTTCAAATAACTATTCTTAATAGAATTAATTTGCTTCAAATATTCTGATCTTATATAAATAATTTGCACACAGTTGTACAAGGATCATTAAATAAGTTTCCAGACTTTTTCCGTATGAACACTTTTATTGATAGTGCACACATGAAACTCTAGTCTCCTTCAAAGTAATCTCCTCCGGCTGCAATGCACTTCTTGTACCGTTCTAACAACTTCTGGAAGGCCCCATGGAAGTCCTCTTGTGTGAGCATATCTATGACCTTCATCACAGCTACTTTCATCTTCTCAATTGTCTCATAATGACAGCCTCTGAGCTTAGGGAATAACCAAAAGTCACCGGGAGCAAAGTCTGGATTATAGGGAGGGTGAGGAACTGTGTTGATGCCCTTCAAATAGTCTGTGACAAGGATGGAGTTGTGGACTGGTGCATTGTCCTGGTGGAAATGCCACTGACCCGACTTGAACAATGCTGGCCTCTTCCAATGGAATCTCTTCCTGAACTCCCTTAAAACCTCAACAAAGTATTCCTTGTTGACTGTCTGTCCAGTGGGAACCCAGTGCATGTAGATCATGCCAGTGCTGTCAAAAAAGGGATCATCAAAAGTTTGTGAGTGGATTTGCTCTGTCTAGCCTTCTTGGGTCTGGGAGAGCCAGCATGCAACTTTGGGAGAGCCACTGGCAACTCTGTCTCTTGGTCATAGCAGTAGATCCAGCTTTCATCGCAGGTCACCAGAGCATCAAGAACTGCGGGATCTGAATTGATCAGCTTGACTATCTCCGTGCAATCATGACGTCTTTCTTTCTGATCTTCTCTGATTACCCTTGGGACAAACTTTGCGCAAATTTTCTGCATCTTCAGTTCCTCGCGAATAATTGTGTGTACAGTTCCCACACTGACATTAAACTGTGCGCTTATTGTCTCTATAGACACACTATGGTTCTTATCGATGAAATTCTTTATTTGGTCAATTAACTGTGGTGTTCTGACTTCCTTACTTCTCCCACACCTCTAATCATCCCTCACAGACTCCCTGCCTTACTTGAATCTCTTATGCCACTCAAAAACTCATGTTCGATTCATGCAAGATGCTCCAAAAGCAGTCTGAAGTGTTCCATACGTTTCTCTGGCATTTTTCCAAGTTTAAAACACAATTTTATTGCATATCGTTCTTCTAAAGTGTCCTCACGTCCAGATTGCATTTTTGAAATTTACCAGCTGTTACAATCAGTAGGGTGTATTCGAATTCCTGCTATAGGTGTTCATTTGAACCTGATATCATAAAAATTGGTCAGTCATCTCATAAGATGTATAGTAATTACATAGTGAATTTTCAAGAGCCTACAATAATTTCAAGTGCCTGTACAAAAAAGTCTGGAAACTTATTGAAGGCATCTCGTACCTAATGATAATAATCCTTAGTAAAAAAAATTACTGCTTCAAATAACTATTCTTAATACAATTAATTTGCTCACATTTATATGGTTTAAAGCATTCTACATAATAATTTTCAAATAGATATATTTGACCCATATATGGGACCTGAACAATTACTCTCAATCTTGGTCAGAGTGGACCTGGAAGTAATAGCAATGAAGGGGTACTCCACATTCCCCATATACTCCAGAAATAGCACTTCACCATCAGATGCAGTTAATTGTCATACCCAGGACACCCTTTTTTTTTTAAAGGGGGAGGTTTTTCTTTGCAGAGGATACAGTCAGCATATTCTAAGCCTCGCAGGTAGGTTAGCCATGACACTGAAGCATAGGCTAAGAGAAAAAAGATAACACAGCAAATAAAATTTGGTTCCTCTAAAAAAACAGCTGAAACTATCAATGATAAAACAGAATGAAAAACAGACATGACTGGTTTTCTTAGAGAAACATTTATTCCAATGTCGTACGGCTGAGTATCACTTTTTTAAAGACAAAGGATGAAAGAAAGTATCATCATTCATTATTATTATTATTAATTTTGACTAGTCACATCGATTGTATATCAACAAAGTTACTGCAGCAAGATGTGTAGGATCTACCACTTAATCAAGAAGCCTTTTGATCAATTGCATGTCAGCCAATAAATAACTGAATAAGTTTCCATTGTGACTTATCCTATTAGTATGGTGTGCAGAAACTCATCTGAAAGGTTTAATTGACTGAAAATGAAGATTTCTTTATTTCTTTATTTATAATAATGAGGATGATAATGAATTCCTCCCCCTCTTATTTGTAGGACCGCAGCAGAGTTACAGTTAGCAAGATGTGTTGGATTAGCCACTTCAACTCGCAGGCTCATTCCCTAAGCAAGAAGTCTTCCTACTGTGACGGCAAATTGACTAAAAATCCCAAAGCGGGACTTTATTTTCACACATGTGAAGACGGGGCAGATTGGCTCTTGATCCCCTATAGAATAAGTCCTCGTTCAGAGTTTTTCTCTCAGGCATATAAGAACTGGCATATTACGTGAGGGATTAATTTAGGACCAGACTGACCGCCGCTGGCAAGGGGTCCAAATTTCACACTATCACACACCCACCAGGCCGCTTTCTTCCTTCCCCGAGACAATGGAAGAATATGGACCAATAGGTTTTAGTTGTAATAATATTATATTGTAGTAGTCGGCAACTCCAATTTCCCGTGTGATATTTTAGGAATTAATAGGACAATTCTAGGCAAGGTAACATAAGGCGAATAGAAGCTAAAAAGGAAATGTGACAACAACAAATTCGTAGTAGAACGGCAAAGAACAACATAGACCACATGGTAACATAAAAAACATGAATTCCTTTACTACAGTTATATACACTTTCAAAGTGTCAAAACATATAATAATTGGACAGTCCACGAATATAAATGTCTTTTCTTGACTTTTGTCTTTCTTCAAATTAAGAGAGAGAGAGCGAGTGGTATGCAAAGTTTGGGTATAAAGGAAAATGGCCCCAAAGTTACTTATCTTATTTTTCGACGGGGTTCCACTGGAGAATCTTTCTTCTTTCACGGGCTACTAGACTTTGTTCTGTTTTTAATACTGGCTTGAAGAACTCGGGTCCCTCATGTCTCAGTATTCTTTTGTCTTCAACCCGGAGTAGAATGGCTATGGTTCGTCTGCCCGCTACGGACCCTGCTCAAAAACTACCTTTCTTACTATTTACTTCCGCTGAGGGGAGGGAATCCCACTTCCGTTTTGGGGTCCCAGCCAATCATTTGGTTTCTCTCTTCTTCCCCTTGGTGTCCGGCGACCTGAGGTTACTAAGTACCAACACCTGTGACCCACATTCTCTTTACGGTCACTCTTTGACGGTTTGATACTGTCAATTCAAACACAGGAGGATAGTATTAATCTTACCTCTATCGTCTCCGCGGGCTATCACGTGACACTACCTATATTCTTATACAGAATATTAGTGTGTGAGCCAATAATTGAAAATCTACATTTTATGACTTGTGTTTTAAAATCTTGATACATGATAATTTTGTGAATTTTTAGTTGTAGTTAAACCAATATTGTGGTTTAAATGTTTTGCTAATAAACATGAGTAACCACTCTCCAATTATTACCTTACCACTCAGACAATTGTAACAATAAAAAGCTATTGCATCCACTGTTAACTTTGACAGGGTCCATTCTTTGTATCAGAAAGTATAAAAGCAAAATCAAGCTAAGATTCAATAAGCACACACAAATGAAATACAGCTGAAAATTATTTATAACCATCTGGACATTCACATATTAAATGATACACCTACCAGTAGGGGATCAGTTACCAGATGTTGTGGTCTGTTTCTATATATCTCTCAAATGTAAACAAGTGTATCTCTTCTCTTTTGTCAACCTTCAAACCACAGAGGTTAGCTGACTGAAGACACTTGTTAATTCAAAGGGTCGGATATATTTGTCCACACCTACACTCACACACACACACAAACACACACACACACATATGTTTACAACATATTTTACCTTATTGTAATGAAAACTACATATGAAAAGAAGAGGAAGTTGTATTATTTTACATAAAAGTCTATTTTTACTCATTGGGAATTGCATATGAATAAATTGATGTTTGTAGTTAGTAGTTGTTATTGACATTATTATTAATATGCATTAAGTAAATCTCTATTTGTGTCTCCATTTTCTATCATCTCGAACAAAACAGTCAACATTTTTAATATAATAATACTTTTATGCAACAGAGGCATACTTAGGGCTAGTCCATACTCCCAAATGAGGTGTCCCAAGCCCGGAAGGGTGGATTTTCTATGCTTACTACTTTATGAAAATCAACATGTAGCTGAGTAAGGGCTCAAATATTTTATATAAATACTACTTTATAAAAATTGATATGTAGTACAGTAGGAACCCCATATCATTGATTCAGTGGGGGTGGGGACTATGAAACCTGAGCACCAGTCCTGTTCATAGGAAATGGAATCAGTGATCTGAGTTCAAATCATGGACCAGTATTTGTGTTTCACTTCATGGTAATATTCTCGGGGAAAGCCATGAATCCATTTCTTCTAGTGTCAGCTATGAGTAGGGCAGACTATGTTCTCTAGCCTTGGTGAAACAACCAGAACATAAATTAACAAACTGATCTTGTGTCACAAACATTGGGTAAATATATACAATGACTGAAACATTGCAACTATAACAAAAGGACACTAGTCTGAATAGATCATTGAGAAAATTTTATTTTCGGTTTCAGTTTTGAAAGATGTCAAAGCTGTTATATCCACAAAACATTTTTAATCAAAGGTTGGCTCATCTGAATCATCTAGGTTTTTCTCCTAGATTGGTTGCCTTATTAAGGCTAAAGAAACCAGTCAGTCCAACTATTTACCTATAGTTGTGTTGGGGGAAAATAGATCAATTTATAACATGAAGTAAATTGCTAAAAGACTCATCCAGGGTTTGAATTCCATTTCCTATGGTGATAATAATTATGCTAAGTGTGCCTCTATTCATTGTACCACCCTGCTTGAACAAGAAACTTAAATAAATGCATTTATGTAACACAATTAAGATAGTGCCATCTCCTCAATAAATGGTAAGCATCTGAAATAAATAAACCAGTTCTCATACCTTGGTAGCAATATCTCATCTACTGAAAGCAATGTTAACATATGCATAGGTAAGGCTATACATATGTTATCAACCATATAGAAATCTTATCTCTTTGATGAAATAAAATGAGAATTCTTCCAAGCTGTTTCTGTACAATTGTATGATTGCAACACTTGGAGTTTAACAAAATACCTTGAGAAAAAGCTACATGGTAACAACATCAGGGAGTTGCATGGTGTTTTGAACAAATCCTGAAAGCAGCACTCTACAATACTGCAGTTGTATGACCACTTACCTCCCAACTCATAAAACATCCAAGTAAGATGAATAAAACATGATGGCCAATGCTGGTAAGTAAGGAACTCATACACAAGGTTTTTCTATGAACTTTTACACATTGTTATATTCTGAGTTGTTGATATCTGTGATATGAATGTTGTGGGCGAGAAATGCGTATGGTTGCAAAACAAAGAACGTATAGATACTCACAATAACACAGTAATGATGTTGTAGAAAATTTTATAAATAGATTAAGCACAGAGAATAGAATGGAGAAATATGTTCATAGTTAAAGAATGAATTCATGGTGATAGTTACAAAGTTCATGTACTGTACTTGTCTCGTGGTGAAGGGATGGTTTTCTTGGAAACAAGGGCAGCGTTCCTAACGGCAGCGATCGTTTGAAGTATCGGATGACAGGCGCCGGTCAGTGGCGTAGAATCTTTAACACGAGTAGTGTGAAGGAGCAAGTCTGACTAATAGCTATTTGGTCCGTCTATTTATATATTTTTTGTAGGCTCAGAAACAGCAATTTTTGTGCCCCGCGGGAAGCGTTCCAATTGGATATCTATTAATGTATTTTTTTTTTGTTAATTTATCGCAAACGGAAGTTCTGCGCGGAGCCGATGCGTGAACGACTAACTTTTCATTTTGAGTTGAGAACTCGAAGTGGTAACTTCCGTTTCTTCTTTTCTTCTTTTCTCCTTTCTTTTTGTTTTTCAAATCAAGGCAAGATCTAGTCTTGTAACAACATGTACACACCAGTGTGAGCTAACCAGTAAAGACTAAGATTCATCAGCTCTGTGAGAACACTGGGTACTAGAGGACCTACCAAGTCATATGAATTTAAATTTAAAGCTGTTATACTTACTGTCAACCTTGACAGAGGTCCAAATGTCTTTCCTACATATACATATATAAAATAGAATTATACATATGTATATACATATTGATTTATTAAGATAAATAATCATTTTTATTTTTATTTTTTTTCCTTAACAATGACCAGTTTGGGATATAAAGATTTGAATGTTTATTTCTGATGTTTTCTATTTAAGCTTTGACAGCAGATCTCTTCCCTCCCTTAACAGAGAACCAAGTGGTGTTTCAAATTTCAGGTGCCCACCAGCTGTGATAAACACTGTAAGGAGAGAAAAAAAGAAATCAGTGGGGTTAAACTGCTAATTAGATTTAAATGATTATAATTCTTTCCTATCAAATATCAGGATAATCATTTTCTCCTTTTACAGATGTTAGGGTGGGAAGTCATGAACAAATCATATATATATATATATATATATATATATAGAGAGAGAGAGAGAGAGAGTCAGTCTGAAATTATTATGCAAATCAAATATACCTCAGCAACTCAAAAAATTCTAAGCTAAGATTTGTCAAATTTAAACTCATTTATTTCCACCCTAAATAGAATACTGAACTAAATTTTCTGCTATTTGTAATCATTAGTTTTTGAGATATTTGAAATTTATAAAAATGGACTGACTGAAGTAAATAAGCAGATTAAACTAATATTAGTATAGGACCTCTGAAATCTAATAAAAACTATTTTTCTATTTATCCATAATATATGTTGAAATATGGTAAAGGGAAGGATTATTGCGGGACAAACCAATATGTTGATCCTGCAGACATTTGAGAAATAAGAAGAGCAAAGGCAAAAAGATGGTATGTTAAAAGAGCCAGTTTTTATTTGGCAAGAAATAACAAGAAAAGTGTAAGAGGGAAATTCCAGTTTATGTTAAAAGCATAGATTTGAGTGTCTTTTAGTTCTTGACAACAGTGTCGAGATGATATTTAAACAGGTTGCTGGTGCAGCTATGTGGCTACATAGTTTGCAGACATGTCAACTTGCTGAAGCTAACTAGTTGAAATCCCAGTAGTTGATCAGCAACTAACCCAGAGTTTGGTCAGTATAAGCTATGAGCAAGCTGGTAAAGTGAGCATCCACTACATCTGATAAAGTGAGCATCCACTACATCTGATAAAGGCTGCATCCACTACATCTGGCTGGTAGTCAGCCTGGACTGCATCACCTTGTGAGCAGTTAGTCTGTCATTGTTATTGTTTGAAACAGTGCCTCACTTTGGTTCTCTTCACTCAGGCTGGGCAGGATCTTCTGGTGAGTCTGATTTGTTTTGCTATTCATTTATACTGAGATGGTGATACAACAGTATAGAGTTTTGCTAGACTTCAGGTTTCAAAAAACAGCGAATAAAACTATAGGGAGTAGCTTTAGGCAACATCAGGATCTAACAACTGCTGAAGAATAGAAAATAACAGTCATTGAATGAGCAAATGTTCAGTTTGGAGATATTGAAGGAGCTTTGCGGAGATCTTTGAATGGTAAAGAAGGCTGTTAAAAATATAACTAATTTGAGAACTCTGAGCAAAGAAAAAGGCATTAAGAACTTCTTTCCTTGAGATGAATGTAAATTAAAGCAAGTTATTGTGACACAACCACTTTTGACTATTGGTCAGATCTTTGAAAAGGCTGGAATTGAGGGAATCAAGAAGAACAAAAGATGTAGAATACTTTGTGAATTAGGATCTGTAAAAAAAAAATCTCCTATTCAACTTGTTACTAAAGCAAATATTTTAAAGTGTCAAAATTGGCCCATGAAATAGATGAAAATTGACTTTTCTTAAGTAATTTTCATGGACAAATCATAAATGACATCTGATGGATGAGCCAAAGGATGAATTTTATCCAATTCAAAAGTGCCTGTAGCTAAAAGAAAGCAACAAAGAGGTGGTAGTGTGATGATATTGGCTGGAATTGTCAACCAAACCATTAATGGACCATTCAAAATTGATGAAGGAGAAACTGAACTGTGCTAACTTTTGCAATTTTATGGACAAAACTTCCTTTGCATGGTACAAGTTCCAGTCTCGCAGTTTCAAAGTGAAATGTGTATTTATGCATGACAATGCTCCTTCTCACGTATCTAAGTTTACCTGTGAATTCTTTCAGCATTAAAGATTTATAGGAGAGAAGATAATAGAATGGCCACCATCAAGTCCTGATCTGAACCCAATAGAAAATCTATGATCAATTGTAAAAATGAAATTATATGAATGTCACAAACAATATTTCAGTAAAGTAGAAGCAATTAAAACTACCACACTGGAAACTGAACCTACTGAAGTAAAAAAAAAAAAATAATATCAGTCGATAATAGATTATTGGCTGTTCTCAGGAAGAGGGGTTACTCTATTTAAATGTGAAAGATTCAAAGACTTATATGCGTTTGTTATTCATTCTATTAAATATTATACATTTTTGATGATTTTATTACTTTTTATTGAAGGAAAATATATTTATTTTTTGGCCTCATAACTTCAGACAGCACGTTTTTAGAATACATCAAATAACTTCCATAAAACATTGATACAACCTCAAATTTTAAGTAAAGCTTTGTTGACATCTTTATTGATTGTTTAAGATTTGACAATTTTTAAAATCGAATTTGAATCATTGAATTTTTTGTGATTTGTTTAATAACTTCAGACTAGATCTATCGATCTATCTATATATGTATATATTCCCATTTTATTCTACCTGAGAAATCAGATTTTCATATGACCAATAACATGTCAATAACGGTACATGCCTTTCTTATGTGTATGTTGACATTGCTTTCAGTAGAAGAGATATTTCTACCAAGGTATATGAAATGATCTACTCATTTCAGAGGCTTGTCATTTAATGAGGATATGGCACCATCTTGTTTAAAACAACTTTTATCAGGATTCATGTTGAGGCCAAAAGCTCTTGCTGCTTTTCCAGGCTATGCAGCAGTTTTGCCTTGTTCTAATGTATTTGTAAAAAGCACTAGTTCATCTGCATAGTGTGCATCCATCATAGTTTCTGTCGGATATTGTCTGCTTCTTTCATTTTTTAGTATTAAACTTTTTTTAATCATAATTGTGGTGTTATTAGCAAATTTTGGAATCCAGGTTTTGTATAGAATACCTGAAAATTAAAGAAAAATTATTAAATAAAACGTTTACATTTTCAAAGTATTCTGTGGATTACTGAGTTTGTTTTAGGCTGTGTGTTAAAAACTGCACAATTGGTAGATTGTTAGTAGTTTGTTGTCAAGTGTTTATTCTCTTTGTGATCTTCCAAAAGAGTAATGAAAAGTTTACAACATTACAAAAAAAAACTTACTGCTTCTAAATTAACAGAATTTGAGCCAAAGATTGATAGTAATACAACAAAAACAAAAACCTGGCAAATATCATTTCAGTATTTATTTGGTTTTTGTATTGCATTATCATTAATCTTTTTGTCAATTTAAAGCAGAATAAAGATGCTAAATTAATTACATTTTTATAAATTTATCTTAAA
Source organism: Sepioteuthis lessoniana (assembly GCA_963585895.1). Classification (NCBI taxonomy): domain Eukaryota; kingdom Metazoa; phylum Mollusca; class Cephalopoda; order Myopsida; family Loliginidae; genus Sepioteuthis; species Sepioteuthis lessoniana. The sequence continues at coordinate 97,675 of CAUZXS010003669.1, forward strand.
ATTTTTAAAAACATTTTTAGATGGATCTGAACTTTGTTGAGGGGGTCAACAATCAAGTTCAATACTCACTCACTCACTCACACTCACTCACTCACACTTCTCTCTCTCTCTCTCTCTCTCTCTCTCTCTCTCTCTCTCTCTCTCTCTCTCTCTCTCCACTGCCTCCTCCCAGATCTGCAAAAGTTTTTCTCATTTATTGAGACCAAAGCCAACCCATCTGGGCACTTAGTGACATAATAGCAGAACCAATCAAAAGAGGGGGTGGAAAAAATGGAAGCTTTCTGCTCTCTTCCTCTCCTGTAAGTCATCTGTTTCTGGTTCAATTCCAAATGACTGGTACAGCCCTTATCCTTTTTCATGGCAGGTTAACATGATGGCTGCTACAGATAGATAGATAGATATATAGATAGATAGATAGATCAGACTGCATAGATTATGAAGAGACTAAAATATATATGAACAAAGTAAGATAAATTGATGACATTTTCTTATCAATACAGGTGGATATGGGAAAATTTGATCTAGATTTACTAAATTAATTTGATTTCAGGAGTAAAATTTTTCACATATCTTCCTAAAATAAATATTTGTTTGTTTCTATTATAAGCCATCTGGTATTTACAGTGGTTTGTCTCTGAGGGATCAGAATTGCTTAATCTGAGATAAATCCTTAATAGTCAATAGGAATGGTTGATCAACCCAAGAACTAGCCCCCTTCCATACCCTCTCCTACACAGCTGTAAAAACACATTTTCATGTAAAATTAACAAAAAACATTTCTGATACTGTCATGTTTTATCTTTTCTAATGCAGGTGTTGTGGAGAATTTTTTTTTAGATACTTTAATCCTTGGAACTAATTCAATAAAATGTTTTTAAAAAATTGGAATTCTTCAAATTATTAAACCATTTATCTGGCAAGCAAGTATTTCTAGATTAGCTAGAATTCTGGATACAGAAAAAATATATACTTTAAATATAAAATAAATGATGAAAAAGTAAAGAATTAAACTATATTTAATAAATTAATACTCTTCTAAACCAGAGTCTGTTTGGATTTTTTAATCAAATAAAAATTCTTAAAATAACTGTATAGAATAACTGAACCATTGGCTGAAAATTAAATGTAAAAAAAAGTGAAAAACATAACAGATACAAATCAATGCACTTCAGTTTATTTAAAATTTATCTGTTTTTTTAATATGGTAATAAATAAAAAAAATGATAAGTCAAAATAATGATAAATTTTTTATGCAAGAAAATTGTCTGTGTACATTAACAGTCTTATTTGAACTGGTGGCATTTGACTCGTGCCACAGAAAGTGACTATGTGGTGAACTCGTTTTACCTGCTGAGTTATTTGACAGTCCACCAAATTCAAAAATTAACAATTTAAAAAATTGTCAGTTTTGTGGATTTTCTGGTTTTCTAGAAGCCAGATAAATAGCTCCGTGCCTGTATTAGGTTTTGGTTTGCTTTTGTTTAATGGTATATCAACCTTCATGGGTTATTAAATGTTAAAGCAATCCTTGTACAAGAACAGTAGTTTTACTATTTTACCAGTAGCAGGGAGGATAAGGAGGTTCATACTTATATCAAGGGTATTTGTCTGAAAGTGAACATAATATCACAACAGGAGTTGAAACTCGCTTGCTACAATATTACATTAGCCACTTCATCATAGGGACTATGAGGAATAATATTACGAATAATAAGGAAAACAAGTAATCATTAAGATGATAAAATCACTAAGATAATGAAAATTAATCAAAAAGTTAAAATAAAATCATTGAAATAATAAAAAATTATAAGATTATATATATATATATATATATATATATATATATATATATATATATATATGCACACACACACACACACACACATATATATATATATATATATATATATATATAGTACACATACACATATATATATACACACTATGTATTCTGTGATTCAATGTATGTAAGTGTGTGTGTGTGTATGAACCTTTAGTCATGTATACAGACACCTGTACATAAATATTTTTAAGGGTACCAGGTCGATTTTTGTCCTCTCTTCTTTCTCTGTTTTTTCCTCCCTCCTTCTCTCACTCTCTGTGTATATATATTGCATACATATATATACGCTTATGAATACATACACATATATATTTTTTCAAGGGCATTGGGTGGGTTTAATGTGTGTGAGAATGCATTTAACTCCATACATAGATGTATTTTTAAGTTAGTCAGTGTGTGTGTGTGTGTGTGTGTGTGTGTGTGTGTGTGTGTGTGTGTGTGTGTGTGTGTATAAAAATGAAATTAAACCTTATAAAATCAAAAGCTCAGAAAACAGAGCAACACATTACCCAGCAAAATATTAAGAAATAAACCAGAAACTATAAACTGAAATCAAAGAACTTTGCCCCACAATGACACAACAATTCCTATCAGAACTATGGGAAAAAGAATGCAAAATGGAGGAAGAAAAATTTTAAAAATCTGGGACTGAAAAAGTACATGAATGAGAAATCTTCTCCAAAAAGAGACAGAAAAAGAAAAAAATTACTGAGAAAGGATGAAAAACTAAAACAAATAGAACAAAAAGCACACAAAAAAAGAACCTACACACACATTACAAAACAAACTCGCACACTCCTCAGAATAATGACCACACACACCATCATCACCCATAAAGAAAACCATACAATAGAAAAAAACACCAAAATATACATTGCAGCTTACATTTATATCCATATAACAAATGGAATTATCAAAACAAATACACACAAACAACCCCATACAAAACAAAATTAATCCCTATACATACCATCACACACAAAAAAGTTAACCCAACAACACAAAAATAATAACTACCTCTCAGTAAGAAACCATTTTAGGCACAAGCATACATATGAAATAAGAAAAACCTAAATACTAAATTTAAAATTTGAAAAATACACACTTTACATATATATATATATATATATATATATATATATATATATATATATATATATATGCATATATATAAAAAGTGTATTTTTAAATACAAGCAAATTATTACTAAAAGTTTTGTACCTGTATAGCAAACATCATAGGATTAAAATTATTGGAAAACAATTCTTTAAAAAACTTTTCAACTTTATTTTTCCATACTGTTAATCATCAGATGATTAGTAAACAGATATGAAACTTTTTGTAATGGTGATTTTGTATTTTACAAATATTTTTTTATGACTGATATAGTCACTCTGTCTTAGATTAGTCACTCTGATTTAGAGTGTATTTTTACTTTTTCCTATAGTTTGGTTTGGTTTCTTTGTTTTAATGGCATATCAACCTTTTGTTGGTTATTTAATGCCAAATCTATCCTTCTAGAAGTACAGTAGTGGTACTATTTAATCCATAGCTGGGAGGATAAGGGGGTTCATACCTTCCCCAAAGCTATTTGCTCGAAAGTAAACGTAATAGAGTGACTGGAGAACGAACTCGCTTATCTTGATTCCGCAGTCCATCACTTTAACCATTACACCACGAGGACACCCCCTACTTTTTCCTGTATGTCAGTTATTCCTCATTAACAAAAATTATAAATAATCAACCAACATATATATATATATATATATATATATATATATATATATTTATTTATTTAACAAGAAGTTTCACATGGCTATGTTTCCTTCTTCCACATGGAACTTTTAGTTACCACAATAGTACAGTGAGTAAACACATTTACCACTTTGCTTTTAGACATTTGAACACTTTGATTTTATTATCAATACTTTTCATATTTCTTCTTCTTCTTTTTCTTTTTCTTCTTCTTATTTATATATATATATATATATATATATGTATGTATGATCGTTTTTAACAAAACTTGCTTGCATATATATATATATATATATATATATATATATATATATTCATGCGTGTGAGTGTGTGTGTGTAAAGCATCTGATAAATCAAAAGAGCTCAAATGCAGGTCAGTTATAAAAACTAAAAGCAATTTGTATCTCTCCTTCTTAGTTTTGTTTCATTCATAATAGTTTCATATATTTTCCATTTTAAAGAAAATATATGAAACTAAATGTGATGAAACAAAACTGATGAATTGATGTAGTGTTTGATGAATTTTTTAATCTTCTCTATTTTATAGTGAATTTGTAATCTCTCATAAAGTCATAGTCTGTTTGGCAGAAATGTTATTATACTAGAAGTTTATTTTGATTCAAAGATTTAATTCTGCATCTATATTTTTTTAAACCAACAATTGGTCACATGAAGATAATAAATTTATTTCAATCCAGTTAAAAGCATTGATATAAATCAATGCTCTAAAAAAAATCAAGTCCTATTAATTTTTTTTTGAGCATTGATTTATATCAATCCTTTTAACAGGATGGAAATAAATTTATTATCTTTATGTGACCAATTGTTTTTTTTGAAAAAAATTATTTGCTCAGTGGATTTTATTTACGTTGAGCTCTTTACCAGGATTATTTGATTTAATATTCTATTTTTGAATATTTTATTTTCCTGAATGGAATTATTCCCTATTCCGGATTTACAGGATTGAATAATATCTTTTATATATATATATATATATATATATATATATATATATATATATGATATTTAAGTAAGTTAGCTGACCGTTGTTGAAGATGACTCAAAGGTGCTCTTTTCAATAGATACTATAGCAAGGTGCAGGGGAGAGTGCTACTCCTTTCCATGGATTGCTCCACTTACCCTTAATGCATACCTTCTAATGTTGAATGTTAAGTGAGGAGGTATCAAGTACCATTTTTTGAGTCTTTGGTATGACAATCTGGAATTGAACCCTGGTCTTCCAGACCATTAGTGAACTCTAAACATTATGCCAATGTATGCATATATATATATATATATGTGTGTGTGTGTGTGTGTGTGTGTGTGTGCATGAATTATAGAAAGCAAGATTAAATTTTCACTGGATGCTTCACTATTGTAACCTTGTACCAGACTAATTGACGCTTAGTGATAAACTTCAACAATTCATTCAACTGAATTGCTTTTCTTTCAAGCAACTTGTTTTTTCAATGTACTGAGATAGTTATTCGATTGTTGCACATTGTATGATGTTTCTTCAAACCTATTTAGATTATTATCAATTAGAATCATACTTGTTTGGTGGTTGAGATCAACTTTAAAATAAAGTATAAAGAGAGAGAAAAAAAGAGATTAAATGGAATAAAAATAAGAAAATAATAAAAAAAAGAAACATTGTTCAGTTGAATACAAAAATCCTCTCCCTAAGTATTTTCTTTGAAATTGACAGGAACTTCATTTCTTCTTTTCTTTTTAGATCAATAAAGGACATGTTTTATACCCTACTAAGGATTTCTAAATAAAGAAAACAAATTATATCCACGACCACCACCACTACCAAGAATGGTTTTAATCCATCACTAAAAAACAAAAATAAAACAACAATAAAAAGAAGCAACAGATTTACTTCATGTCATCATTTTTAATTAAATATCCAAGTTTTTTCATCATGTTTTTCACATTTTAAAGATTTCCAAAGCATTTTCACTAGCACTGACATCACAAGGCAGTGGGTGAGACCAAACTCCTTCAGTTTCTTTTAATGTGATTTTTGATAGAAATAGAATAAGCAAACAAGACAGTCCTTTTATAATCCTTTTGGCTACTTTTGTAAAGCTGTGAACAGGAAGAAAAAATACGATGTATTTGGATTTTTAAGTCTCAAAATATCTAAAAAAAATTCCTAAATTAACAGTTTTTTTAAAATAAAATATCTAAAAAATTTAAGGGTACTTGCTTGTCTGTATTAAAAAGTAGGTGCTCATGACGTAACAGTAATCATCATGTAAAGTGTATTCAGCTATCTAAGTTCAAATCCTGGACAAGGTAGTTTACATTTCACAAACCCTTGGAAAAGGAATGAATCCAACTATTCTCCCTCCAGCTAGGAGTAAATAGTCAAACAGACTAGGCTTTTAAACCTTAGTATGGCAACTAGTTAAACTAGAAAGAAACTCTGAATTCAAACCAGTTGTAGACCTGGAGAGTGATGGGCTCTGACGGGCAACTTTTGCAATATTATCAGCATCACTATGACTAAACCAATTATAATCCATGGATATATAATTTCATATTTACTTAAAACATAGGCTGCTATCACTGCTTCACAGATTCTCAGCATTCTTTCCACCAAACACTGGAAGTAGAGAGAAGATAGTTTTTCCCAGCTTTCCTGCAAATGTTGCCAGAGGTGAGCAGCACTAATGGGGTGTTTCACTCTGATTTTTCGGTTAAGTTAATCCAAACCAGCTCGATAGGATTTAAGTCTGCTGATTGTGCTGGCCAAGGCATCAGTTGAATGATGTGCTCTTCCTCATTTCTTTTAATGTACCTCTGGCAGAGTTTACTAGTATGCTTTGCATCATTATCTTGCATGATTACAAATCCTTGACCTACAAACAGCATACCAGATGGGTTGATGCTGCAGTATACTGTGATAGCCAGTTTGATTTTGACTTTGCAATTAGCAAAAGCCCCCACCACCATAACAGAGCCTCTTCCATGCTTTATGGTTGGTGTGATATTGGGGGTTGCAGCTTTTTCACCAACTTTTCTCCACACAGAGACCCTCCTATTTGAGCCAAAGATTTCAAATTTTGATACATCAGTCCAAAGGACTTTATTCCACAGCTGTATTATCCAGTCTTTGTGCGCCTTGGCTCATTGGAGCCTTTTGACGTTGTTTTGCTTCCTCAAAAGTGGTTTCTTGACAGCAATTCTGTCATATAGGCCAGCTTCACAGAGTCTTCTCCTTACAGTGAATGTTGGCACACTATTTTCATGACATTGGTTCAGTTGAGCTGTAATGTTTGGAGCAGTCAGCCTTCTGTCATGCAAGCTAGTGACTCTGATGAAATTGTCTTTTACTCTTATTGCTTTTGGTCTACCAGCCCATGTTTTGGTTATATTTTGTCCCATTTCCTGATGACTCCAAACAGTATAATCCACTGTAGTTCTGAGAATTTTTATTTTTAGTACTAAAGAAGAAAAATATCATTAAATCAATTTTTAAAAAGATATCTAGGTATACTAAGGTCAAAGTTACCGAGGAAGACTTGTATTTAGTATGATAAATAAAAACATTGTGGTGCTTAACTTGTTCAATTAAAAATAACACTTTTAGGAAGAGAAATAAAAAAATTTGTGGGTGGTCAAATACTTTTGACTGGTAGTGTATATTGGACCCAAAACATTAAAGTTGAATATAACTTAAACAAGGAAACCAATAAAGTAAATGAGGAATGTGATCTAGGGGTTGGCTTTGATGATACAACTAAAGCTGACAAACTATTGAATTGAGGGCAAATGGAAAATTTAGATGGATGGTTAGGAGTTTTATTTCAAGTGAGGCAAATGTTTTAAAAATATGTAAAATCCTAATAAGACTTCATATAGAATATTGTGCTCAAGGCCTGGGTTCCAGTGTCAAAACACGAAAATTAGAGTGTAATACTAAGAGTGACAAGAAGAGTGACAAAAATAATTTTGAAAAAATAAAAGATTTGGGTTACAGAAAGGGATTAGCGGCTCATTGGCCTAGTGGGTAGAGTGTTCGCCAATGGTCCGGGAGACCTGGGTTCAAACCCAGGTCGTGTCATACCAAAGACTTAAAAATGGTACTTGATACCTCCTTGCTTAATACTCAGTGATATAAGGTATGTTTCAAAGGTAAAGTGGAGCAATCCAGGGAAAGGAGTAGCACTCTCCCCTACACCTTGGTGTAGTAGCTATTCAAATGGGGAGCCTTCAGGTCGTCCTTGATTAGGGTTGCCAACTTACTTTACTTAAAAGAAGAATGAGAGGTGATCTATTCGAAACTTTCAAAATAATGGAATTTTTTCAATATTTCCTCTCAAACTGGAAACATACTGTTAAGACTGATTTCAAAAACTAAATCTACTAACCAATTGGATTTTTTTGCTGATAATTGGAACATATTGCCTTATTAGATCAAAAGAACAACAAAAAAAATTTAAGATTGAATTGGAGAGTTTCAGAAAAATGGTAAGAAAAAAATTTAAGAGGGCATTTTTGGGAACTATTGGATGAATTATTGAACAGAATCTGATCTGTTTATAGATATTGTATTAATAATGTATATGTTCTATGCAAAGATTTTTTTTAAAGATTAATATGAGAAGATAGCAAAAAGCGGAAATGTCCAAAGAGGCATAACAAACAAATAATAATTCCTTTAGGAAGGCCATCCTGTTGACGACTTTGTTCCCTGTAGAGGCGTAAGACTACTCCTCAAAAAGGTTGTCCTGGGTATAACACTAAACTACACCTGGTTGTAAGGCTCCCGTTCTTTAGATTGAGGGAGTGTTGAGTCACTCCTTCATGGCCAAAATTTCCAGATCCTCTCACACCCGAGTGGTTGTAACTGTTAGGGTTCCATCTATGGGTCAAATAGTTCTGTTTGGGATAATAAAGTCTTTATCTATTTAAAATGATTATTCACATATATTTTTGTACCATGTATAATTGGAAACCATAACTGTTATACTGACTTTAGTACCAAATTGCCCGACAAGGGTTGACATGCAATTGTGGAGGAGGGAATATCTGTGGTCACTACTTGTAGAATGATGGTTTGTTCTTGAGGTTTTGTTAGAAACAAAACTCTGAGTGTCGTTTCCACAATTAACAACACAAAGAATACGAATAATGCAAACAAAAGAAATTTCACAACGAGAATGTTAAACAAACATTTTTTATAAACAAAGCAAACTAGGAAAAGTTGAAACAAAGTAGCAATGTGCAAGTATGTTTGTTAGGTATTCATGTGTGTGAGTATGTATAATGTTGAAATGGCAGTGAGTGTTGTTTGAAATATGTGTGTTGATGTCCATGGGAAATTTAGTATATTGAAGGATGGTAAATATACTAATTTTATTAGGACTATGAATGTAGTTTTGCTGGCTGTATGTTTTCTCATTTTTGGCTGCATGTCTGAAGCTGTGTGTGGTGAATATCTGAGACTGGAGAGTGAGTGAAAGCAAAATGCGAAAAGAGGAAGTTGCTTTTGAAAGTGTGAAATATATAGGTTTCCTAGTTACGTGACCAGCTCCAAATGCAGGATTTATTTTTGCAGGAAAAGTTCTTTTGGGATTCCAAACATGTGGATCAGGTTGAAGACGCCAGCACATAACTACTCTGTCTAAACAGGTTACCAAAACCGCTTTGTTTATTTTAGCACCAAACTATTTTTGTTTCAGGAACAAGTGAGTTTTGGATCGTATTTTTCCAGAATTTTCCACTCCACGTACTCTTTGCCGATTGTATACCATAAAATCAATCCACCTTGATTAATCTTTAATTAGTCTCTCCACTAAAACTGGCTATGTATCAAATACTTCTAAGAGATCCATCATATTATGTGACTGCTTTTCTTTGTGCTATACTTGTGTATGGTAATGTACAGGAGGAGAGAAAAAAAGGGATTGAGTGAGGGCAACTTGTTTATTCAGGAATGTCATACTACCAGCTATATAGCAGAAGTAGAAGAAATGGTAAGAAATAACAATAGAATAAAAAAAATAAGGTGGAATTTATATGTAGAAATGTACCAGAGATTTTCTTTTTCTCATATTAGTTCTAGGGGCTGACAAAAAAGCTAAATTGTTGAATGTTTGCTCTATGGTATTGAGTTCTTGGTAAGTTGTTTTGGGCCATCCTTCATTTTTGAGTAGCAAAGTGGTTTGGTCCCAAAAGGATATGTTCTGAGTGTTATAAGTACCTGGCTGTTGAAGAGAGTGAGAGAACTACCGTCTGTCAAAGATGTGCAGAGGCTATGAGAATGAGAACTACCCACTGTGAAATGCAGGATGTTATTTATATATATATTTGACTGGGTTAAGAAAGCATCCACAGTTTCAGTCTGCAGGGCTTTTCTATTGGCCAAAAAAGACTTAATTTCTTGTCACATTACTACTCACCACTACATCCATTCATCAGACAATGACCTTGAATGACTGACAGACTTTGCTATTTTTTGACTCTGATGAAGAGTTTATGAATCATAACAAGATTTGACTTAGAATGTAAGATTAGTTTTTCTAAATCTACAAAGTTGATTAGTTACCATCATAGAAAATGGAATTGTCAAATGAAATTCTTGCTGAAATAGGTGGTTTATGTTCAGATATGTACTTGGGAAATACATGAATCTATTACTCTCAATAAAATAAGAAGTAAGAGTCAGGTAATGGTTACTGTTATAGGAAATGAACTCAGTGAACAGATAGAGATGAAATTGGCATAGCTATTGGCCCAATCGACTGGGGATGTAGCATCTAAATCATATTCATCCAATTTTTGTATACATAGTACCAGAACATAGCATAAAAAGATGGCCCAGTTGGTTGGAGCTGCAGAATACACCAATTGAATTTCTACAGAGGGTAAGACTAGCCCAACAAGTGTTCTGGATATGACACTAAGCAATCTGGTGATGAGGCTCCAGCAATGCTGGGGCTTTGGAGAATGCAGAGCGCCCCTTTATTGCCATTGCTCGCAGTTCCACTCTGGCCTGGAGTGGTAGCAGGTCCTATCTATGAATCAAATAGAACTAAACTGTGCGCTTATGTTAAACTGAATTGTTTGAAATAGAACTGTTTTGACATTTAAATTGTGTACTTATGCTAAACTGAATTATGCAAAATTGAACTGTTTTGACATTTAAACTATGTGTAAGCAAAAACTATACTTATGCTAAACTGAATTATTTGAAATAGAACTGCTTATATGTATAAAAATGGATTTGGCATTAAGTAACCAACAATGGTTAATATGCCATGAAAGTAAACCAAATCAAACCAAACCAGGACAGCTAAAGACTTATCCTTTATTTTTTATGATCCATATTATTCCTGCTACAGTAGAATGATGCCCCAAGTGAGTAACAATAAAAAGCAACTAAAAATCAAAAGATAAAAGAAAAAACTAATTAGAATTAATAATATAATGAATAATTTGTGCAAATTTTTCTATACTGTATTTTTGTGTAACATTTTATTAAGGTTTTGCAATATTTTGGTATGTGCTAGTTTGCAGTGTGTATATCACATGACTGAAATAATTAAAACCATTGGAGGTACCCACTATGGTTGTTAGTATCATGGTAGTCGGTCCACAGGCACATAGTGTATTGCTTAACTCAGTGTGATTTGAAAGCTTCACAGATGAATGCGCAATATAGTCTAATTCATGTATTTATGCTTTACAAGTTTGAACAATGGAAGTAACCAAAAATATTTGTTAAGCAAAAAGAGAAGGTGCAGTTGATTACAATACTATAAATAGGTGGATCAAGAAATTTTGCTAGGGTTGCAAGAACCTCAACAATCAGTCAAGGTCAGGTAGACCTAAAACCGTGGATTCCAAGACTATGCTCAAAGCCATAGAGACAAATCTGGTGAGTAGCACTTTGAGAGGATCTGGTGAGGTTAGCATCTCAGAGTCCAGTGTGGCTTGTCACCTACACAACCTCAGTAAATTGAATTATAACACATGTTGCCAAAATATTGCAAAATGTTTGACTCACTGTAATATTTTTGATTAAGGTTATTTGTTTCAAATTAAACCAAATCAGACAACAAAGCTATCATTCACAAAAACAAAATACAAAGCCTTTTTTTTTTATTATTCCTTTCATGAAATATTGTATCTTCTTCAAGTATTATTGTGTGGAAAATTATGATGTATATGTATTTAAAAATATTGAAACTGAAAATGTATTTACCAAGAGAAATGATAATCTCTTCAAAATAGTTCTCTTGTAAACATTCCATACTTTTATTCCAGTGAGTTTTCCATTGAAACTCCTCTTTTCATATAGCATAAAGCAATGTTATATTTATTTTAATGTCTTCTATATCTTTAAATCTCACCCTTAATATAAATTTTAGCTCTTTAAACATTGTGTATGATCTGTTTAACTTTATTCACTTTGTATATTTTGTATATGAAAGCATTTAGTTTCATTAATTGTATCAAAAAATTTTCCAAGTAATACTCTGATGAAAAATGCTGGATATATGTGAACACAAACACATGCATACATACATACATATATATATATATATATATATATAGTCATCCACAAACAGATCTGTTTCATTCTATCAGAACTCATCAGTGTGGCTAGACATATTAGCTTTCCATAACTGGGATCGAAACCCGGTTGACTCAAACGCCAATCCAAGCCTCTAACCCTTCAGCCACGAGGAGCCAGTAGCAGCGAAGTAAATTTTAAATGGTTATGAATCACAATTGCTATTGTTTACATACATCCATTTAACGGCTGCTGAGACCTCAATTCATATATGAAGAGACTTGCAATAAACGCAAATGGCAACACGATTACTTCATTCGCCGGAGAACTCAGCCCTATGTGCGTGTGTATATATATATACACAGTAGAACCTCAGTTATTGAACAACACTCAAGTAAAACAATTCAGAGTTTGATGAAATATCTGAGTAAAAAAATGCCTCAGCTGAGCCAATGAAAATGGAATGCACATGAATGACTGCTGAGGCTAACCGAACATGGCCAAACAGCTGGCCAAGTCTATTTGAGCAGCATTGTTTCATTTTTTTAACAAATCGATTGTCAAATATAATTTTAGAGGAAATTATGCTCAACAACTGAGGTTCCACTATATATATATATATATATATATATATATATATATATATATATATATATATATATTTACAGTTTGCTGGCATAATGGTCATTGTATGATGTAGGAAATGGACTTGGTAACCCAAGTTCAAATCCTGGATGAGCCTGCTTGCATTCTCCTTTGAGAAAATTCCCTTAGTAAAGGCATGAATGCATCTTTTCTCCTCCCAAAGAAGAGTGAATAGTAAAGCAGATTGAGTCCTTATGGCAACTAGTCAAGGAAAAGGGAAACTGATTTTAAACCATCAGTATTCTGCTTAAAAATTGACTTTGTGTCAATTCCTGTAGATGGTGGAGGGGTTGGGTAATCACATACCTATACATGCAGGAACACACACAAGAGGGAGGAGGTGAGGAAATATATACACACACTTATGTGAGTAGCTCCAAAAGTTCTAAGCCTCATCTAAATTTTAGATTCCTGGCATAACTTGTACCTTTGTATATCTGAAATAGTTTTTTTTTCTAGTTTTATTAGAAGTGCTAGTGTGTTGCCAGAATAAAAATGTTCAGCCACAACTCTTCTTTTTTGGGGTGAGAATAGAACTTTTTGAACAACCCTTGTATATATCTGATTTATTAATTAGGAAGCTAGTAGCCTGTACTTCTAGTCTTGTGCTAGGACTGAGTTAAGCTTAGTAAATAAATAAAATGTGTGTATAGGTATATATATATATATATATATATATATATATATATATATATATATAGAGAGAGAGAGAGAGAAGGGGGGAGAGAGAGAGAGAGAGGGAGAGATTGGAAGAGAGAGGGAGAGATTGAAGCAAGAAAGAAAGCAAGGAACGCAGATGTAAATATGGTTGTGTACAGAATTAGATATAAATATATATTGAGACAGATCATAAGTATGATTTCCTATTTTCACTTGTACTGACCAGCAATGTTTATTATATCTTTACATAAAATAAAACATTTTAAATCCATAGTTTTGATATATGAAGCTTGGACACAAGATTCACTCAGTTAAATAAACAAGATTAATATAATAGCACACACACACACACACACACACACACACACACACACACACACACACACACACTCTCTCTCTCTCTCTCTCTCTCTCTCTCTCTCTCTCTCTCTCTCTCTCACACACACACACACACAAGTGTAAATATGTACAAGCAAGGAATTTCTCAAAAAGATTAAATAGCTCAGCTGTAGATTTTATTATTGAAAATTACAAAAAATAACTTTTGTAATAAAGAAGAAAAGAAATGTTTCTTTTTCAAATTTTTTGAAAGTACAGATTAATTTCAGGTCAGTCTGCCTCAACTAAATATAGCGATAAGGACAAACATCCTGTTATTGTAGCTGACTCAAGGCTCCGACACTGACAAAGAAGAAACAAAGGATTAAGTAGGGAAAATGTAAAGGACTTTTCTTTGATATAACAACCACAATACAAACTGTCTCAAGTGATGACTAATGAATAAAACACAAAACTGCAGGTTATAAGATATACAGTACAGTCCAATATCATCAAAAACATTTCATATAATAGAATAATGCTTAACATCAGAGGAAATGGAGTCAGTTGTCCAAGTTCAAATCCTTGATGAAGCCGTTAGCATTTCACTTCTTACAAATATTTTTGACAGGCCAGTTGGCAGTAGAATACACTAACTGCATCTGTACAGAGGGCTAAGACTCCTCCCCAACAAGTGTCCTGGATATGACACTAAACAATCTGGTGATGAGGCTCCTCCAGAAATGCTGGAGCTCTGGGGAATGCAGAGTACCCCTTCATTGCCATTGCTCTCAGGTCCACTCTGGCTGGAGTGGTAGCACCTGAAAGGGTCCTATCTATGGGCCAAATAGAACTGTTTGGTATTAAAACTGTGAAAACAAATGACTTATGCTAAATTGAATTGTTTAAAAAAGAACTGTTTGATCATTTGTTTGTAAACAAATGACTGATGTTTAATTGAATTGTTAGTGATACATAAGAATACTTGGAACCATGTAACTGTGCAAATAAATAAGTCATGTTGAAAAGAATAATTTGTGTTACATAGCAATACTTGAAACCATTTAACTGTGTGAAAAAAATGAACTCAGGATCATTTAAAAATGTCATCAACAAAATGTATTTTGAAATCATATATGTTTTATATGTATAAACAGGATTTGGCATTAAATAATTTACAATGGTTGATATGCCATAAAACTCAACCAAACCAAACCAAACCAAACCTAATATTCTTGAGTCCATCTCTTCTACCATTCCTGCAATGGGTAAATAGTAGAATAGACTGGGTTCTATCGGTTTTGTTAAGCAACCAGTCTAAAAGAAAGAAAACACTGAATTCGAACAGGCTTTAATCCACTTGAAAATTGACCTTGTGTCACATCCCACCTAAAATAGGAAAGGAGTTAGGTAAATACAAACATTAAATTTTATTTACAACCCTCCCCAATTTCAAAATAAACTTTTCTTTAGTATGTATGTAGTTACACAAACCCTCCACCATAGACAAGATCCCATGCAAAATTAATTTCTTTGCTGGGTCCAGTTGGTTTATATTCAGAATTTTCCTTCTCCTTGACCAGTTACTATTTAAAGGTTAAAGAACTCAGTCTGCCTTATAATTTACCCATTGCTGAAGACATAGGTTCTACCAAGGACATTAACTTGAAGTGAAAAATAAAAAGTCTCTCACCCTGTTGGTGGGGCTTAGAATATGCAGACTGTATCTCCTGTAAGAACACTCTCAAAAACGAGTTGTCCTGAGTATGACACTAAATTGAATCTGAGTGTGATGCTCCAGTTCTGGGGGTCTGGGTGAGTGTGGGATACCCCTTCATTTGCCATTATTCCCAAGTCTACTCTGACCCTGAGTTGTAGTACCTGTTAGCATCCCATATATGAGTCAAAGAGATCTGTTTCAAAGTTATTCACGTTCAATGTACAACAAATAATTCTAAAGAAAAAACAACATATGATCGTCGAATGAATCAAATTCCCTAACTTCTTGGCATAAAATAACATTAGATAGATTGACATGCCATTAAAATCATTCAATCATAGACAGCCTCATCCAGAATTTGAACTCTGATCGGCAAGTTCATTTCCTATGCTATATCATCTTATGCATCAAATGTGAAAAATTTGAAAGTTGCTATATTCTAAAATGGTTTCTTAAAAAATTAATTTTTATGAAAATAATTCCTATCAAATGTGAAAATAAAATATAATTCTACTAGAAGAAATCATTTTTCCCATCTTTTTTGCCTTTATTACATCTTCTTAAAGTTGCCTTTGGTGGCAACTATTTATAGAATTAATATGATCAATTAAAAAGGAATAGATAAGGTAAAGTACTCAATAATTAGCATTTAAAATTTATCTCCCTTAAAAAATTATAATGATCAGGATGAGTGCAAAAACTTTAGTGTGTGTGTGTGTGTGTGTGTGTGTGTGTGTGTGCACTAACAAAAATATTTTTATGGTATTGATATTGGTTTAGTTTTTTGATATATCAAACATTATAGTTTATTTAGTGCCAAATCCTTTATATACATATATATTAAATATGATTTCAAAATACATTTTGTAGATAACATTTTATAAATGAGCCTGAGCTAATTTTTTTCCACTGTTAAATAGTTTCACTTATTTCTGTCTAATGTGAATAATTCTATTTTCTATTAATTTATGCGCACACAGTTTAATGTTTTCAAGTATTGCTATGTATCACTAACAATTCAATTAAAAATCAGTCATCTATTTACACAGATAAACGTAAAAATCTAAACAATTCAATTTAGCATAAGTACACAGTTTAAATGTCAAACAGTTCTATTTGACCCATAGATAGGACTCTTTCAGGTGCTACCACTTCAGGCCATAGTAAGGTAGACTGTGATCTTTCACCTTGGTATGACAATCAGTCTAGGAGAAGGAAAACTCTGAATCTAAACCTGTTAAATTCTGCTAAAAAATTGATTTTATATCACATCCTGCGCATGTAGAGAGTTTAGATGAATATATATATATACATATATATATATATATATATGAGGATCATTAAATAAGTTTCCAGACTTTTTTCGTATGGGCACTTTTATTGATAGTACACACATGAAACTCTAGTCCCCTTCGAAGTAATCTCCTCCAGCTACAATGCTCTTGTACCATTCCAACAACTTCTGGAAGGCTCCATCGAAGTCCTCTTGTGTGAGCATGTCAATGACCTTCATCACAGCCTCTTTCATCTTCTCAATTGTCTCATAACGACAGCATCTGAGCTTAGGGAATAACCAAAAGTCACAGGGAGCAGGGTCTGTACTATAGGGAAGCTGAGGAACTGTCTTGATGCCTATCTTAGTCAAATAGTTTGTGACAAGGATGGAGTTGTGGACTGGTGCATTGTTCTGCTGGAAATGCCACTGACCCGATTTGAACAGTGCTGGCCTCTTCCGACGGAATCTCTTCCTGAACTCACTTAAAACCTCAACATAGTAACCCTAACCCGAACCCTTTGGCCAATCAACTCTGGTGTATTGACTTCCTTACTCCTCCCACACCTCTCATCATCCCTCACAGACTCCCTGCCTTCCTTGAATCTCTTATGCCACTCAAAAACAGATGCTCGATTCATGCAAGATGATTGAAAAGCAGTCTGAAGCATTCCATATGTTTCTGTGGCATTTTTTTCCAAGTTTAAAACAGAATTTTATTGCATATCATTCTTCTAAAGCGTCTTCATGTCCAGATTGCATTTTTGAAATTCGCCAGCTGTGACAATCAGGCTTTAGTAGGGTGTATTCCAATTGCTGCTGTAGCTGTTCATTTGAAGCTGAAATCATAAGATGTATAGCAATAACATACTACATTAAGATAATAAACTTATTTCCATTCTGTTAAAAGCATTGATATAAATCAATGCTCTAAAAAAATTAACAGGACTTCTTCAGATCTAACTAGAAATAAAATAAATTTACAACCAGACAGAGAGAAAAAAAAAAATTTCTCCTATGTATTAAAGCTAGCCTAACCCTTCAAATAACAATAAGTATAAAAAATTATGACATGGAAAACTACATCCGGTCTCATCCTACTTCAAATCAAATGGAGACAAAAAAAAACAGTTTCAATAATACGTGTCAAAAATTCAAACATTTATAACAAATTTATTCAGACAATCTAATTTTAGTATATCATTTTTTATATCATTTTTTATCTTTAAAATGAACTAAAAAAACTAAAACTATGGTAAATTAATTATGGTAAAATTAATTATGGTAAAATTAATTATGGTAAAATCCCCTAAATTACAATAACAGAGTAAGATCACTATATAAGTTACAAATTTCATTTCATTTTCGGTTTGTTTATTCATTTAATTATTCACTTAATTTTTTGAAAATAGTGTGACATGGTGTGCTACAGAGAGAGAGGGAAGGGGAGGTCAATACCCTTACCCCTTATTTGAATCAACAGGCATTAAGACAGACGGTTAAAATGGTAGGGGATAGAAAGGGCAAGCTATCTGCATGCTATGCCCTCTAGTCAAGTCTAGGTCAATCAAGTGGCATGACTCGGTGAGGTGGTGGGAGAGGAAAATCTGATGATTGGTCCACAGGCTCTTCGTGCCAAAAAGGCCATCAAGCGTTAGAGAAATTTGAAGGAGGATCTTTAGTTTGGATAGAAGCCAGCGTTAGAACAACATCCTGAATTCAGCCGACTTCAGGAAAAGTCACTCACCAGTAAAAAGAAGAGAAGAAATCTGAAAGTTGAAAACTCATCAAAGATAAGTACAGCACAAACTGTTTTCCTTCTACAATTCTTAAGAATTGGAAAGTTATATGCATTCAAAAAGAAAAAAAAAAGAGAAACTGTAAAGGTTCTGTTTCATCAATAGTTAAATTTATTGAATGAACATTGCTACATCTTTCAGTCTGGCGGCGTAGACACTTTTACTCAAGTAAGATAAAAAGAAAGAAAGAAGAAAGAGAAAGAAGAAAAAGGACTGTTGAGAGACATTTTTGTTTGATGTTTTCCTGTTGGCTTAATATTGCCGGTATTTTAAAAAGAAAAGAGAAAAGAAAAAGGAACTGTTTCTTAAATTTCATCATTAATTGTTTAATTGTTGCATATTAAAATTTTGTTATATTTTAAATGCACTCTTTTGGTTGTGTTCTTTCCTCTGTTAATTTGACTTCCTTCGCATGTATCTTGTCTCAGCCTCGTACCGCTTTCGTTAATTCTCGCTAACATCTTATAGCCTTCTTAAACTTTACAAGAGGATTTTGTCTACAGTTAATATTATCTAACCTAGAAGTTCGTTCTTCCTAGATCTGAGGGGTGAAAGTGAATTGGCACCCCCTTACCAATTTTAAAATTAAGTTCCCTCTTCAGCCTGCCTCCCTCAGCACTAACTTTTATCTACTACAAATCATCCAACTTACTCTGGATTTTTAATACATTCTTTCTTGTTAAAAGATTCTAGGATAATTAATCCCACATTCTTTTGTTGTAATTTTAGTTATTTTAAAATTAGGTGATTGTAAGAGAAATATACAAATAACCAAGTTTTGGCATAGCATAAATAGCACCTTTTGAATTCCAATTCATCAAAAAAGTATGATTAGATAATACAAACTTTCAGCTAGTAAAAAGTATTTTCACATATCTTCATTGGCAATGCATTTTTTACCAGCAAGAAACCAGAGCCTGCATGCAATACTCATAAGATTGATCAATTGATTGATTGATATTAACAGACAATCAACCTGTCTAGGGTTATTTTAAGCCGAGAGGCCATGGGAATCACTCTAACCCAGAGTGGTACTACCTGGTAGAGTTCAATGTATGGGTCAAATAGGTCTATTTGCAAATTATTCTTATTAGATAGGAATACTTGATGTTGTATAACTATAAATTATTTGTATTAAGAATAGTTAGTTGAAGATATAATTGTTTACAAACAATTATTATTAATTACTTGAAAACATATAATTGTATCAGGGTAGTCCTGATACTGGTTAATATGCTAGACTGCAACATTTTAGTAATACGATTTTGAACACCAGTCATGCTACTATGTTCACTTTTGGACTAATATTCTTGGGAAAAGTATGAACCTCCTTAGTCTCCTAGCAATTGATTAAATAGTAAAACTACTGTTCTTCTACAAGGATGGTTTTGGCATTAAATAAACCATGAAAATTGATATGCCACTCAATAAAAGAAAACAAATCAAACCATATAACCATGTACAATTTACAAACATATTACTGTAACTAAATAGAAATAATTACTTGAAACCTTATAATTAACAACATCAGATAGGAATACTTGAAACTATACTATTGTATGCAAATTATTTGTATTTGATAGGATTATACTAGATATTATATAGCTGTATACAAAAGACTCTTAGGAAACTGGATCATTGGACTAGTGGGTAGAGTG
This sequence comes from Sepioteuthis lessoniana, assembly GCA_963585895.1. NCBI lineage: Eukaryota > Metazoa > Mollusca > Cephalopoda > Myopsida > Loliginidae > Sepioteuthis > Sepioteuthis lessoniana. The sequence goes on from CAUZXS010003669.1 coordinate 117,879, forward strand.
TTCGCCAATGGTCCGGGAGACCTGGGTTCAATCTTTGGTCACGTCATACCAAAGACTTTAAAAATAGTACTTGATACCTCCTTGCTTAACACTCAGAAGTATAAGGTACATATCAAGGGTAAAATAGTGCAATTCAGGGAAAGGAGTAACACCCTCCCTTACAGTAGCTAGTGTAGAAGCTTTTGAAAATAGAGCCTTCTGGTTGCCCTCAACTATGGTCATCAACCTTACTTTACTTATACTTGATATCATATAGCTGTATTCAAAAGACTCTTAGGAAACAACTACACAAAAAATGTAAGTATAAACATTCAATGTACACAATTCCTTAACCTCTAGGCATAAAATAATCCCACATGGGTTGACATACTATTAAAATCAATCAATCAATCAATCTGGTATCCACTGAATTTTCCATGGAAATAAATTGGTGGCATTACTTTCAAGTATTCCTTGTAGACAAACTTTAACTACTACTTTTATTGACTACCATATCCTGTACAACAAAGTTTGTTTTTTTTGTTATGTGAAGGGGGAGTTTTAAATCTAAATTTGCTATCTGTTCTTTCCTAATTAGTGGCTTACATATGAAACAGTGTTGATATCTACATTTAGTTGAAATCAGTGGCATGTCCTGAAAAATAAGCTTGGGTAAGTAAATAACAGCATTATGATGTTGCAGGTAGAATTAAAGATAATTAACAGCCATTAAAGATAAAATCAAATGCATGACATTACCTCCGAAATGTCAAGTGAATTTTTTTGAGATTTTTTATTTACAATTACCCTCCAAGCATGACTTTTAAAACAAAGTTTAACTAATTCAAAAAACTTATGCCTTTGAATTCCTATTTTCATTATTAAAGTGTTTAGGTTAATGTTATCATTCAAGAACTATAAGTAAAGAATTGAACTGAAACAGAATATTCAAATTTTATCTTACAGCATGTAAGAACATGTGCAAATCTCTGTCCTCATCAGCCACTAACTAGGGGTGATATCACTTTTTCAATGGCAAAGGTGGTACTGCTACCCCTGGTGCCACCAGCAGCTTTTGCCACTTGACAGAGTATGAAGACAGAGTAAAAGTTTCTCTTTGTAGCTTAAATTCATAATGATGTTAAATGCTTTATTTGAAATATGATTGTAAAATACAATGATATTCCTGGATATAAAATCCCTAAGTTTGAAAGGAGGTAGGAAAGGAGCAGTCTTCGATTGTCTAAGTGTTCCTAGATTGTCCCATTCACCGACCCATCCACTCATTACAATATTTCATCCATACTTCATTTTACATGCTAGATTCATCAAAATACCACAATCTCTCTTGTGAGGCCCTATTTAAAAAAAATATGGAGGTATGCTTAGAATGATGGTTGTCATCATAGGAAATGGAATTGGTGACCCATGTTCAAATACTGGACAGCTGATCATGTTTTATTTTGTGCTAATGCCCTTGGGAAAGGCATGAATCCATTTCTTCTCCTTTGAGTTACAGATAAATAGTTGAGAAGACTGGACTCTTTAGTCTTGTTTTGGCAACCAGTCAAGGACAAGGAAAACTCTGAATTCAAACCAGTTTTACTCCACTTAAAGATTGATCTTGTGTGACATTCTGCCCAGGACAGAAGGGTTGGGTAAATACATACTACAAATTGACTTTTGTATATCAGAGATACAGATTTTCAAAAAGCAAATGTCTGCTTACAAGTTTCACGTGTTCATTACAAGAGAAATAAATCCACTGAGTCTCCCTAAAATGTTGAATGATATAACTGAAATAAATAATATAGACTTAATCATTTATAGATCTTTAATTTTGTATGGACCACCTTATTGTTTGGAGCTGTTGAATATGTTGACTGTACCTCAGTAGAAGGGTAAGATTCTTCCAAAGAGGCTATCTCTTGGCCATGAGTGGCAATCTGTAATACTTAAGAACAGGATCTGAAGTGGTTACCTGTCTTGCAACATTCCACTTACTTGGCTAGACAGGCGCCAATAGACCCAATCTAATCAATCAGCTGGTTATGTCAGTCCCTAGCACCTATATGGATTTTACAGACTGTATTCTTCAAATTGCTCTTGTGGCAAATAAGAAACCAACCCTACTAAAAGGCAGTGGCTTAGGGTCATTTGTGCTGAGATAGTAATACTTGAAATCATTTAAACCTCATGCAAACAAATTATTAATAATAAATAGAATAATTTGTGTTTAATAGCAATACTTGAAACCACTGAAGTGTGCCAACGAATGATTAATATTAAATTGAATTTAGTGTTAGATAGCAATATTTGAAACCATATCCTGGGTATGACACTAAACTGTACCTGACAGTGAGGCAGTTTGAGGAGTTTGAGGAATATGAAGTACCCCTGGAGTTTGAGGAATATGAAGTACCCCTTCATTGCCATTACTTCTAGGTCCACTTTGACCTCGAATGGTAGTACCTGTTTGGGTCCCATCTATGTGTCAAATAGAACAGTTCAATCATTTACTTACGGTTATTGTTGTTAGTTATTTAAAACCAAAAAGCTATTTGCAAGTTGTTCATATTAGATAGGAATACTTGATAACTAGAATTACTAATGTTAAATTTCAATACTTGAAATCCTTTAACTGTGTGCAAACAAATCATTAATATTAAATTGCATAAGAATACTTGATAAACAGAATTACGTTAAATAGCAATACTTGATACCATTTAACTGTGTGCAAACAAATGATTAATATTAAATAGAATTATAAGTGTTCGCTATACTTGGCAGCATTTAATTGTGTGCAAAAAATTAATTAAGAATAACTCAACACATGAGCATCCTCATTACCTTAACATTTGATTAAATGCAAAAGTAATGATAATAATTTTTCCACTAAAATAGAAGCAATAGTATGTATTGTTGGTAATCTCAGAATTTATAAATAGCTAAGTTCCGCCCTCAGATTAACAGTAGGTTAGAATTAAATTGTGAATATATCATTAATTAACTTGCACATTTTAGATACATATTTAAGTTTGAAAAAAAAATAAATAAATAAAATAAAATTGATTAGGACAACTGAAGTCATGTCTATACCGCATGGTGTTTAAACACTCCCCATGGCACCATGGTTACAACATCCAATATGGCATTCTAAAACCCTACGTGACACTATGTTTACAATGTCCAAAAAAATTTGGACATCCAACATCGTGTTCATTTAAAAAATGTCTCTGACGATGAAGTTTTACTTTGAAATTAATTAGACTCAAATAATTATTATTTCATATTGCAATAGCCCTCTAACTTAATATAACACAATAAAATAAAATTTCAATTGTATATTAAGATATACAAGGTGTGTTCAAAAAGTATGGAGACTAAAACTGTATTTACCGAGGCAGAAGTGAACGAACAGTTTTATTCAAAATAGTTCCCTTGACATACAACACACTTATTCTAGCAAGTTTTGATTGGTTAAAGTACCTCTAAAAGTCCTCTTTTGATATAGTGTGAAGCTGTGTTATGGTATTTCAAATGTCCTCCCCATCCACTGAGTCTTTTCAGTTTAAGAAACAAGAAAAAACTGTATGAAATGAGGTCTAGTGAATATGGAGGCACCTGCACTCATAATCTAATGTTTCACTAAAATCTGCTGAGAAAAAGCATTTTTTTTTTAAATTGACACTGACTCATCTAGATGTTGTCAAGGTGTCGAGATATCATTTTATACATTGCTCAACTAAGCACATGTCTTCATTCAAAATTTAAATTTTAAAATTAAAGAAAATTAAAGATTAAGTTTCAGTACTTTTTGATCTCATATATTTAAGAATAAGGATATGTATGTATTAACCCAATGCTTCTGTTGTGGAGGCCATATAAATATACCGGTCCCCGCAAACTTTTGAAATATAAGTGATTGACAATGAACTAGGCAAGAATGACAAAACAGTGGTGTTGCTTCGAAAGGCCAAACTTTATTATGACGAATTGCAATCGGAAAAGCGAACAATTACCGAGGCCGGATGGTGATCGTTGGAGTAGGATCTAGTCGCTGGAGCAGGTCTTGATTGCTGGTATAAGACTAGTATTCGTTGGATAGATGGTCGCTGGTGCAGGACTGGTTTCCGCTGGTGCAGGAAGATGGTCGCTGGTTTAGGACTGGTATCTGCTGGTGCAGGAAGGTGGTCGCTGGTCCAGGACTGGTAGTTGCTGGTATCTGCTGGTGCAGGAAAGTGGTCGCTGGTTCAAGACAGGTAGTTGCTGGTGCAGAACTGGTAGCTGCTGATATCTGCTGGTGCAGGAAGGTGATCGCTGGTGCAGGAAGGTGGTTGCTGGTTCAGGCCTTGTAGTTGCTGGTGCAGAAGTGGTAATCGCTGCTGCAGGAAGGTCGCTGATGCAGGGCTGGTATCTGCTGGTATCTGCTGTTGCTGTCTGAAAGAGTATTAGACTTTCTGAGTAGACCTGAAAAGGGCTGTTAGATTGAGAGGCTGGTAGTTGAGTCTAGTTGTGCCATCTCAGGAGTTGTTTAGATAGACTTTCTGAGTAGACCTGAAAAGGGCTTTTAAGCTGAGAGGCTGGCAATCTTCCTGCGTCGTCTGCAGCTGGAATCGGGACGTCAGCCTTAGGGAAAACCTTGAGCAGTCCTCGTGGGCGGCTGCTGTTGATTAGGCTTCAGTGTTGGAACGACCAGGGGAGAATCTGATTTCTCCCGCATCCTCGGCTGGCGTCCAGCCCAACTATTTGACCCGGTTTGGTACCGGTGCTTTTATAGCTACTGTATGCTACGACGCTATGTGGTCTATGTTGGATGACCTTGCTTATTATTACCATATTATAGTGAGAAACTTCATTCTAATTCGACCATGTGTTTTTAAATACTACCGATTTTGTCCATTAGTTGAAGACTGTCCTTAGAAAGACAGGCTGAATTTAATATTAAAAAAAAAGTTCTGTGCGGAGCGATTTAGTCCCTTAACGATTCGTTCCTAAATACTATTGGCTGCCGACATCATGACTCATCACTTCTTGGAATGGGGTTTGTTTTGTTTTTGTTTGGGTTATGAGTAGTCGGTTGACTGCGATACTTCCGTCACATGTAGGATATGCTTCCGACACATGTAGGATATGACTCAAGGTCAATTTTTAAGCAGAGTAAATCTGATGGGAATTCAGGGTTTTCCTTCTCCTAGACTAGTTGCTGAACCAAGGCTAAAAAATAGCCTACCCTATGATTCACTCATAGCTAGGGAGAAGGGAAGAACAGATGGATTCATGCCTTTCTCAATGGCATTAGCATAAAGTGAAAAGAACGCTAACAACCTCATTCAGTATTTGAACTCGGGTCAGCAATCTCATTTCCTACGACTAAAACCGTTACACTAAGTGTGCTTCCCAGATGGATACAGTGTTTCAATTTGTTTTCAGAATATTTCCTCAAAAGTAATTTTTACAATTCATTCTCTGAATTCCCATTATTCAGAAATGGATTCGAAATCAATATTAGGTTATGTCTGCTCTTCTAAAATTGTAAAAAAGAATGTATATAGACGTAAGTTATCTGAATTCTTTAATTAAGTTATTTTCATTTTCATTTTGGAATAGTTTTCTTCATCTTATTTATTGCCTTTGATCACCATACAGAGATGTAATCAGTTAGGTTGTTCGGAAAATAATGTCCGATTTTAGAATAAACTTTTATTCCTGAATTAATGAATTTAAACAATGTTTTAATCAGTGAAAATATGATCCCTGAACATCTATGCGTTTCTGTCATCGATTGACTTGGTTATTAATGCCTGTCCAAAAAGAACTCTAAAGGTTTTGATGCCGGGTAATCTTTTAATCCAGTTTCTACTTCTCCTTTAGAATGGAATGTTTTTTGTCCTTAAAAAAAGAACTAGATGCTTTTAAAAAAAGATATGGTCGGTTGATGAGAGGACAGAAGAATATGTTGGATGTGGCAAAGGCTCATATCCTAAGTTTATGAGCTTCTGCAATGTAATTTTGGTAACATCTGGCCGAGCATTGTCATAAAACAAAATTATGACCAAGCTTAAACTCATGTAAAAATATAAACACAACTTCTTTTTTTCAAGTAAAACATTCACATAACTTTCAAAATCAAATTCTGAAAGAAGTGAGAGAAAATCAACAAAGAAAACTTTTTAATCATTTAGAATGAGAATTTTTTGTACCACTGCAAATAAAATAATATCTTAGAACAGAATTTAAACCGATCATACTAAACTCGGACTGTATTTTCCGAACAACTTAATATAATTACCATTTAATAGCTATCACATCATAAACATTTGTAGAAGAATGATATATTTTTGTTAGGCCTTGTAGGTGCCAGTTGTGGAGAACAATAAAACTTGGGAATGTGGAAGTTGATAATTTCATTGAGGAACTATCGTAGAGGAGAATGTATGGAAACAAGAAATACTGGTTTCCTTCCAGGAATGAATTCTAAGGCTATTCATTTGTAACCCAACAAATTTTCATTGTTAGGACAACTTGATAAGAATGAGACTTAAAAAAAAGAAGAAATACGATAAAAGTGATGTACAAGTCGATATGGCATATAAGTCGACCTCAAAGTTTTTAGCTGAAAATTCTGGTTTAGACTTATACCTGCTGTATAGGTCGACTTTCGGACCTGTTTGGCTTCTTATAGAATATATAAAGCATGCAAATCTTACACATTAGAGCTTATATTCACATGAACTAACAATCTATCATGTTACCATGAAATTGCGCAGTTAAAAAAACATAGTAGCCCGACTGGCCGCAGGGTATTATGACGTCCTGGTTAGTGCTTACAGTTAATGCATCAGCTATTAATTTAATAGTTAATTTGTGTTTGAATTCAAAGTTCTCTTTTCTTTTCTTCTGTTTCAAATTTCTGGCGCGTGGTTTTCACCGGCAGGGAATAATTTTCTTCACTCTTCCAGTTAAACGTATCCTTTTCTCCGTGGCTTCTAGACAACTTTGAAGGATGGTGCTCTGAGGAATTTAACGTTTTTCGTTAAATTTATTGCACTGTCTTTTCTTCTAGAAAAAATGTCTCCCAAGACTTACTCACATTGAGTAGGGAGGACTCAGCAACTTTTCTGTTTCCTTCAGAAAGAAACCAATTCAAGGCTTCTCTTCTACCGCGGAAACCAATTAACTTCCACTTAGTTAATTGTAAATTTTACACCGTTCCTGGTAGACCGATAGAGTCTGGGAAAAAGGCAGATCTTGCTTTCAACTTTTCACTAAAAGAATTTAGAGCCTGTAAAAAAGCAGACCGAGCCAAAACTTTTCTCTTACTGACTCGCTAACTGGCTGAGGTGCGCGTGAAAAAGCAGATTTTGCCTTCAACCACTTTCTGACAGACTCTCAGACAAACGGAAAAATACTCACAAAGAGACAGTAACGGTCCAACTTTAGAAATAAGCCAACGACATACGAGCTGTTTTTAACAGCCGATTTCCCAATTCCAAAACATTGGACAAATAAACCGTAACCGAAACTGAAAATACAGAAAAAATTCAAAAAGAGGAATTTTTGAAAATTCACAAAAATAAAGAAAAGGAATAATAAACTGGTGCATGAAAATAGAGCAATGAATTATGGGTTGTCACAAAGGTAATTCCGAAAATTTGTTGATCCTAGTTGGGTGACCTCTAAATAACATTCTGATTATGAATATTTTTTCTTCACTGGCAAAGATAAACAAGTCAAAACAACAAATAGGTCAGCCATGAAAACAAAGATTTAAGAAGAAAAAAGAAAAGAAAAAGAAAAAAGATAGGGTGAGTTGCCAGGTCCAGAAAGGTCCAAGCAAAAAACAAGGTAAGATATCCACACTCACACATACACACACTCTCATTTATATATATATATATATATATATATATATATATATATATATATATATATACACATATATATGTGTGTGTGTGTGTGTGTGAATTTGAGTTATATATATAAATTTGAGATCCAAGGAAAAGAGTGGCGCCTACTCTACACCTCAGTTTCGTAGCTATTGAAAAGGGAATCTTCGGGTCACCCTCGACTACGATCGTCAACTTTACTTGCTTATATATATAGATATATTCGAGGATCGGGTAAAAAGTTCATATTATAACATCATATCTGCTGTCGATGACTTTTTACCGATGGGATTCAAGCACTTCAATACTAATGTAGGAAGTATGTGGACCACAAGGAGGACTATGTAAAAAGTAAAGCTAATTTGGTCACATTCCTGGAGCCTATGAACTTTTGACTAGTGGTTTGCATGTGTGTGTGTGTGTGTGTGTGTGTGTGTGTGTGCAAATATGATATACTAATAAAACACACAGATAGGAAGTCCTTTCCTGGGGCATATACAGACAATGATTCCAACTGTATATTGATATATGTTTTTGTATGATAGATCGATCTACCTTGGAATAAACAAATCTTTGTTGATAATTATCATTATTGTACAACTGGGAACAGTGAATGATCTTCATCTCAACAAGCAATTAAGACTAGTTTTCATTCCTTATAACTTATAAATATTGCAAGCAACTTAGAAACTTCTTGTTCAATTATGTAAGGATTAATATCAACTTTTATTCAATAATTCAAGAATATATGCAATTTTTTGCCTTTCTTGAATCACAGCATAAAAGATGTACAGTTTGATTGAGTTAGTAAGATAAAACGATGATCTACTCAATGGGACTTTACACACACACACACACACACACACACACACACACACACACACACATATATATATATATATATATATAAACAAATCCTTCAAAAAGGTTTTTTTAATCAAAAAATAAATGGATGTTTACTCACCCATCTGTGGCAGTCTTATTACTGTCAGTTTCATATATTTAAAAAATACAATCCCAGATGTGACTAGTATCTATTTATCTATCTATTTCAGGTTTTTATCAGGGTTTTTTTTTTTTTAAATAAAAACCTTCTTTAGATGAGAAATTCAAAATTTTTATTTAGATGAAAAAAAAATCATCTAAAAAAACATCTAAATAAAAAGGGAAAAAACAACATCTAAATGAAAATTTTGAATTCCTCATCTGAAGAAGGTTTTTATTTTTTTTTTTTTAACTTATAAAAACCTGAAATAGATTTATAAGGATACCAAGAAAGTGAATTTTTTTCTTTTTGTCTTTATATAAAAGGATTTTTTAGCTCTGCACGTTGAGTGTTGATGTATCATTAATCCCAAATTAATTATCATCAATAGCTGTTAGTATTGAGCACTCAAATTGGATACTCCTACCCCTTGGATTTCCTCCTTAGATGATATAAGAATATATATATATATATATATATATATATATTCGTTCAAATGTGAACAGGAAACTTATTCTAATAATGGAAACTCCTCGTAGTGTAATGGCTAAAATATGGTACTGCGGCATCAAAATGAGTGAGTTCGAACTTCAGTCGTACTATCACGTTCACTTTTGGATTAATACCATTGGTTTAAAGAGTACCACAGCTGTTCTACGAAGAGGATTTTGGCATTAAATAACCCACGGATGTTTGATATGCTATTAAAAAAAGTAAACTAAACTAAACTAAACCAAACCTACAATTTTATGTGTAGAAATTTTGTTAAGGAACTGGTGATCCTGTTTCACCGAATATCAGCAGTCCATTGGGGTCACGTGGTGTCCACTATAAAATAAGAGCTCCAACTGGAGATTCTTCCTCTTTTTGCCACTCCCACTGCTGTTAGCAACAGGTCCATTCGTAGCAGCCCTTGACGGCAGTCGTATTTGGTACCTTCAACACACAGCCAGGAGCCTAGAGCGATGAACGCACGTGCTGAGTTAAAAGGAACAGGACACACAGCTAAGTTCCAGCAGGCATTTTATCTGCAAAACCTAACCTTACCTTAAACCTTTACCTTATAACTTTATCTTACACCTTTACCTTATAATTTTATCTTACACCTTTACCTTATAACAGCCTTACAAACCTTACAAAACCCTACCACCTATCTGAACCTTGAACTCTTTTTTGAACTCTTACATATTCGTTGTTTGTTCCATTTGGTGTAAAACCCTGTTTATTGTTGTTGTTGTTGTATATAAATTTTGTTACACTATAAGTCGTTCGTCTCCTTTCTTCAAAAGTTGTCACCCATTTCCCTACAGCTGTTGAAGTACGGTTTATTCTTGTACAAAACGTAGGAATAAACCGGGTTTTCGGGGCTTATAAAAAAACCATATATGATGAAGACATTAGTTGGTTTTTCTAGATTTTTAAAATCAGAATATTTTTCACTTAAAATTTTTTACCAGGCCTACATAATTGTTATATTAAAATCAACATATATTTTCAAGTGATTTTTTTCCCTTTTTTTTTTTTGAAATACGCCAGCTTGTTAAAAATACCAAAATTTGATATTTTAGTGATAGTGTTATTTAGTATGAAAATTTTATATAGCCGGGATGGTGACCAGAACTAGATTAAAGCCACTCAATACTGTTGTAGCAGAAAGGACTTAGTATTTTGGTTTGGCGCGTTAATCAATTTGACCGTTAGGTTCGACGCATATTATCACCCAATCAGGATGACTTATCCTATTCAGCCCGGACCATTTTCCCGGGCAGCACCAAATTAGGGAAAAGCCCGCCAAATACTTTCTCTTCCTCAGAAGCTTTCAAATGGGCAGACGTAATTACTGTCCACTCTCCTTTTAGCAGCAGCATCACACCACCATGAGCAAAGCCATCTGATTTATGGACCTCTTGAGTTTAGTCTCTTAGACCAAGGGTTCCCAGTTGAATATAAATTAGGAACAACTCTAAGTCGCCTTCAGCTTTGGGCTATGTCGACTGCGACGCAAAATACCGCTCCGACGGCCAGCCATTTCATCCCCGGGCAACATTTTCTGGAGACATTCACACTTCTCCCCCAAACGACCAGGACCACATTTTCATGGACGACGACAACGTTCCTGTCCTCAACCAGTAAACACGACTTTTACAACACTATGGCAAACATATCTCACGCACACATTCAACAATGCGTTAACCTAACGATGCACTTTTCGTTTGGGCATTTAGCTGCTAAAATGCCTTCCCAACTCATCAACGACTTCATTTCCCTTCTTCCTTACTTCTTTCCTTCCTACGAGACTTGCAGCATACCAGCGTTAACCCTTTATTCCATGCTGCCATTAAAACCTTCATATAAAAACCTTACAGCATCCTCGTTCTTCTCTCTCTTTTATTTTCCAACAACATTTAGCGAGGATACATACACGCACTAATATATTCCTTCGCTAAACTGCAAACAAAACTAATAACGATGTTCCTTTATTCCTCCCCGGATAACAACTAGATATAATCTTACTGCTTTTAATTTAGTACAAAGATAGTGTCATATAGTTAAGATATGTATCTCTTTATGTTGTAAATAAAGAAATATAATTAATGATCAATTCAAGAACTTTCTTGTTACACAATCCACATCATACCATACCTTAAAATAGACACATTTTGTTAATATGGCAAAAGACTTGGTGTGGGTTGAGAGTTGAGGGAACAGACAATATCGAATATTCAGGAAAGTTCTAAAATGCATATAAAATAAAATCATCATTCATTGGGAAAACCGCCTGTAAAATAATAATCAGTCTACAATAGAAATCTCATCAAAGGAATAAACGCCCGAGAAGTCTCCCAAATAAGGTACTCTGGACCATTCTTAAAATGTACAAAGGAGGAACACAAACAAATGAACCAAAGGATAAATAAATTGATAACCACACACAAAGCCTTTCACCCGAGAGATGACAGAGACAGGCGATATTTATCAAGAAAAGAAAAAGGAAGAAGACTCACCAGAATTGAGGAATGCATAGATGCAGTAATTCGAAAACTCAAAGAATGAGGCGCATAAAATATACTGGGACTTTGAAATACAAACAGATCACTGAATCTCGGCTAGAAGACCAGATCTTGTGTCAATTAACAAGGAGGAAAGAACTTGTCATCTAGTGGATTTTGCTGTTTCAGTGGACCATTGAGAAAAAACCCAAAGAAAACAAAAGGATTGAAAAATATTATGATCTTGCCAGAGAGACGAAAAAACTGTGGCGCATGAAGGTGTCGGTAATACTAATTATAGTTAGTATGCTTGGGAGGGTGCTCATAAGTTTGGAAATAAGACTTACGGAATTGAAAATCAGAGATAGAATCGGAGCTATACAGATTACATCACTGTTGAGATTAGCTAGAATACTCAGAAGAGTCCTGGAGACCTAAGGAAACTTGCTGCCACTTAGTCCCCAGTGAAAGACTATCAGTTAAAATTGGTGTGGAAAACTCGCAGGGAGTAAATAATAATAATAATAATAATAAATGACAGCATTACTGAGAACAGCCAGAATACTGAAAAGAATCCTGGAGACTTGAGGAGACTTGCTGTCACTCAAACTCCAGTGAAAATCATCAGCTAATACTGATGTGAAAAACTCTAAAAGAGTAAATAATAATAATAATAATAATAATAATAATAATAATGATAATATATTAGAGTTTTAGTAGGTTTTAGATGTGTACATGAAATAAGCTTTGGATTCGGTTTGATTTGATTTTTTTAATGACATATCAACCTTGGGGATTATTCAATGCCATAGCTATTCTTGTAGACTGAAGTTCGAACTCGCTCAGAATGATATTTCAGTCTAGAGATTAAACCATTACGCCACAGGGACTCCCTATAACATTTGGAGTAAAGGTCTGTAAGAATTTGAATACTTTTGATACACCCTTGAGATACAAATGAATCACCAGAAGGCCAGAGTTAGTGTTACTTAACATGAAAAAATTAATTTGTCATCTAGAGGATTTTGTGTGCTGGTGGACGACTGAGTGAAAATAAAAAGAAGCGAAAAGGTATTGGATCTTACTAGAGGGATGAAAAAGCTGTGGAAAAGATACCAATTGTGGTTGGCACGCTTGGAACAATTCCAAAAGGGCTGGGAAATAGACTGGAAGAATTGAAAATCAGGGGAAGAAATGAGACCATTCAGACCACAGTATTGATTAGATCGACTAGAGAATTCAGAAGAATTCTGGTGATTGGAGGAGACTTGTTGTCTCTCAAACTCTAATGAAAGACAACCAGCTTGTCCTGGTGTGAAAAATTCACTAATAATAATAATAATAATAATAATAATAATAATAATGTTAACTGCTGACAAATTAAATAGTTAGTCATATAATAAGCGAATGAAGCTAATTGGCCCAAAAAGAATACAAGACTACGCATGACTGGGTAGGAAAGGTGATCGACTGAGAATAGTGGAAGAGACTAAAATTTGGCCATGCTGGCAACTAGTACATGCATAAACCAGAATCCTTGCCAGAAGACCAGACCAAGTATTAATTAACAACAACAAAAAAATGATCATCTAGTGAATCTAGCCATTTCAACAGACCGTTGAGTGAAAACAAAATAAAGTTAAAAGATTGACGAATACCTCTGTCTTGCAAGAGAACTAAAAAAGTTGTGGAACAGGAAAGTAACGGTGATACAAATTGTAGTTGGTGCCTTTTGAACGGTTCCCAAAGACAGGGATAACTGAAGACCAAAGGAAGACTCGACACTATTAAGACAATAACCCTATCAGGATCGGCTAGAATACTTACGAGAATCCTAATGATCTAAGAAGATTTGCTGTCACTCAGTGAAAAACCACCAGTTAAAACTCACAATAATTATAAGAAGAATAAGAATAAGAATAAAAAAAAACGAAAGGAGAAGCAAGTACTTAGACCTTGCCAGAGAACTAAGAAAGCTGTAAAACACGAGGGTGATGGTAATACCAATTGTAATCGGCGTACTTAGAACGGTCCCCAAGGGAATTGCTAGAGTTGAAAATCAGAAGAAGGATCGAGATCATCCAGGCAACAGCATTGTTGATATCGGCCAGAATACTTGCTATTGTGTTACGTCTAATCTATTTTTGCTTTAACATAGTTTGTCCTTATGGCGTTGTTTTGTGCTGCTATTGGAAGAGATTCAGTTTCTCTCTTAAGATTTCCCTTTCTTAGCCAAGTCCAAATATTCTGGTATGAGATTTCGCTTGTTTGTCACTTGAAATGTCCATATAATTGTTTTTCTTCCCACTTTTGTTTTCTAGTTATTGTTGTTCTGTTGATCCTTGTGTTGTTTGTGTTGTTTCTGGTCACTTATTATTATTATTATTATTGTTATTTCTTGCGAGTTTTTCATACCAGTGTTAGCTGATGGTCTTTCACTGGAGTCTTGTGACAGCAAGTCTTCTCAAATCTCCTCTGGTCCTGGAGACCTGAGGAGACTTGCAATCACTCAGACTCTTGTGAAATACCATCAGCTAACGCTGGTATAAAAAACTCACAAGGAGTAAAATAATAATAATTATACCATACTATCAAATAGGACCATACTATTAAATGATATATGCACAAACCAGAATTCGTCTGAGAGAATGAGACTTACAAAAAAACTCTCTGGTATTTTGAGACACAGACAGATTACCTAATCCCGGCAAGAAGACCAGACCTACTGATAATTGACAAAAAAAAAAAAAAAAAAAAAAGAAAGAATCTGCTGAAGAGTGGATTTTGCTATCCCGGCGAACTACGAATCGATGATGCCGATTGTAATTGGTGCGCTTCGAACGTTCCCCCAAAATTGGTAAGGGGAATTGAACAGTTGGAAATCTGACGAGCCGAGGATCAATAAAACGGAAATAACCAGAAAACAAAAAATGGGAAGGAAAACAATTCTATGGACGTTTTAAACGACAAACAAGCGACATTTCACACGAGAAAACATGGACGTGGCTAAGAAAGAGATACCTTTCAAGAAAAACTGAATCTTTTCAAATATCAACACAAAACAAAGCCACAAAGACTAATCATATCAAAGCAAGAATAGATAAGACGCAACAAAACAGCAGATATAGGTTATGTAGTGATAGAGATGAAACGATCAATCACATAATAAGCGAATGCAGCAAATTATCACAGAAAGAGTATAAGACTTGACACGACGGAGTGGGCAAGGTGATCCATTGGGAATTGTGCAAGAAAGCGAAGTTTGACCATGCAAAGAAATAGTATGCACAACCCAGAATCTGCCCTGGAGAAGGAGACACACAAACCCTCTGGGATTTTGAGATACAAATGGATCACCTTATCTCGACCAGCAAACCAAACCTTGTAATAATCAACAACAAAAAAAAGAGAGAGAACTTTCCGAATTGTAGACTTTGCTGTCCCAGCTGACCACAGAGGGAAATTGAAAGAAAGTGAAAAGAAGACCTTGCTAGGGAATTGAAAAAAACTATAGAACATGAAAATGACAATTATACCAGTTGTAATTGGTACTCTTGGTAGAGTCACCAAAAGATTGGTACAGGGACTGGAAGACTTGGAAATAACAGGACAACTGGAGACCATCCAAACTACAGCATTGTTGAGATCAGCCAGAATACTGAGAAGTGTCCTGGAGACTTGAAGAAACCTGCTTTCACGCAAACTCCAGTGAGAAACCATCGGCTAACGCTGGCGTGAAAAACTCGAAAAGGAATAATAATAATAATAATAATAATAATAATAATAATAATAATAATAATAATAAAAAGCAGTGTGGCATTCATAGAATAATAATCTTACAAGAAATAGTAAAGAAACAAATTGACATAAATATATTTTCCGGTTTTTTTTTCATGACAGTTTTGCATTAGCTCATTAAGTTTTACCTTATGTTCATTAGAAAATAAAACTGTGGCGTCCCATTTTCTTTGGGTGCCCTAAGCACGTGCTTATTTTGCTTTATAGTTAACCCTGTTCCGATTGTGACGTATGAAAAGAAAAAATGAAACTGCACAAGAACAACTAGTATTATTAACAAATCAGATTTGTGGTTTCCCAGATGCCAGAAGTTACTAATACATCATGGGATACCGAATACAGGAAGTTTGGTTGAATAAAGTATTGATGCTCCTCTGAGGTTATGCGATCAAATAAACAGCATACCAATAAAAAGATGATTAGATTCGATTTTTGGTGCACAAAAGAATGAGTGGAGGCGCATGGCAAAACGGTTATCGTAAAAGAAAATGGATATAACGATGCGAGTTCAAATCCTGGACGAGGTTGTCTATATTTCACTTTTGCGTTTGGGAAAGGCATGAATCCAGCAACGGGAAAATAGAAGTGAAGACGGGGCTCTTTAACCTTGGCATAGCAACAGGTCTAGAAAGAAAACTGAATTCAAACACGAATATTGCTGGGGACTACATTTAGACACCATTCCCCAAGTGACTAGACACGTGAATATATATATATGGAGTCGGCTTAACCAACATCAAGTGAACATCGTTTGAGAGAGAGAGAGAAATGAATTAACAAAATTGTTGAAAAGGTGCCATTCTTACAGAATGTGCTCAAGGGTAGCAATCACCCCTCCTTCTCCATTGTTACGCCAGATTTGTACATTGGAAAACGAATTTTTACAATGATGAAGTCGTGTGAATATGTAATTTCAATTAATTTATTCAGTTTTCCACTCCGCAAGAACTTCTTTTAAAAATATCAACTGTTTAGCAAACAAAAGATAATTTACTGGTAGAATTTCTTTTCTTTTTTTAATGCTCACATAAAAAATATCTGTTTCCAAAATTTACACTTTTCATATTATCTTTCAGTCACTGTTCATCTCACTGATAAGATAACAACACTGTTGCCACAGACAATAGCCATCGAGAGCCATTGCACCAGCCACTCCACTTTGTGAGGTTCTTACCTCGGGCACGAAGCCTTTCTACCAATGTTTTGAAGTAGAATGGAGATGTAATAATTGTATATATCCTTGGGATCATTTTATTCACTCAACCAACTGTTATATTCTTGTTTATGGCAATCTAAAGAGAAGAGAAGAGAAGAGGAAAGGCTGGTTTAACAACAACATGTACTTCTTACTAGTTGTTGAAGGTCGTAAAAAATGATAACAAACAAATAACTTCATCAAGAAGGGAGTATATTTTATATATGGAAATATAGAAGACAATTTTGCAATATAAATATCTGTTTTGACAAAATCCAAGTTTTCTAGTTCAGCGTTCAAAGAATGGCATTCTTATTTTATGTATTTATCCAAGCATTACTAAATCTACCATTTCCCAAACCTTGAAACCACATTAGGAATTTGCAAGAAGACTCTAAAACTCAATTCAATGACCTAAACATGGAAATTCCTGAATGGATTATTTGTCTATATGATGTTAAAGTGAAAAATGCAAATTTTGACACCTTTCCTAAAAAAGAATCTATTGAAATGACTTTCATTCTTGAAGCAAAGTCTATGTAAATATTTAAAAGGATTGAATATTACTAGATGAACGAAAAAACTGTTGCAAAATATTCCTAGCTTTAAGCAACTGTTTAACCCTTTTTACTAGCTTTTCCAATTTCGTATATGGTGGAATCTGGATTTAGCCATGTGCATTATTTACTAAGCAAACAAAGAAACACTATGAACATAGAACATGATGATTTTTAGATCAAACTCACAAACCTGCAACCTAATATTTGTGATCTCCTCTGTGCCCACTAAAACCCATCCTTTCATTAAAAATAATCCAAGAATTAAAGGGGCGTTTGCATTTATTATTTACTGTATCTTTTCTCATGTAAATTGTATTAAACACAAGTAAATTAGTTGTTTTGTAATTAAAAATTCAATTAATTTATTTGGAAGTGAATGGAAATTAAATTTGATTTCAAGAGATGCATCAAGTAAAAATTTGAGACGCCCCTACTTAGAGTGTAACACAACCAACCAATAGAGCTATATCATCATAATCATCATCATCATCATCATCATCAGGACGTGCTGATAGCACAGAGTCCCTTGACTTTCTCTCACCGTTCATCCTTATTGGTCCTCACTATTGGTAAGCCTCTAAACGGCATCAGTGTTTGCACAGAGCTGATTGATATAAGATTTTGCTGCTCGGCCAACACTGGTGTGTACATGTGTAGGAGTCCATAGGAAAACGTTGCTTATGAGTTCGTCCTTACTTCTCCAGCAGTGACCAGCGTGTCTAAAGTAGACCTGGGAGTAATGGCAATGAGGGGGTACTCCACGCTCCCGAGATCTCTAGAACTGGAGCCTCATCTACAAATGCAGTTTAGTATCATAACTAGGATACCCCTTTTGGTGGGGTCTTACTCTTTTGCAGGTGGATACAGTAAGTCCCACCAACATGGTGAACGTATAATTGTTGCTTAAAGCAAAGCTAAACTAAGTTTGCTAAATATCTATAAAATTTCCTGTTGCTAGTCATTGCTATTTTATATATTCAAATATTGCATTAAGCAGAGATTTGGCTCACAACCCATTTGTGCAATGCAGTTAACGAAATGAAAAACAAAAAACTAGCCAAAAATGATTGTTACAGATCAGCTTCTTTTAAGAGCCAATTAATGTCATCAAATATCCAGGGATGACCATTGTTACTTAAATGATCCATTGCTACATTTCAATGATTATTCTATTTTATCATCCTTGGCTCTGTGCCTTTGGACATTTTCAGGTGATGCTCTGCCAATTTTCAGTAGCTTCTCTGCAATTTATCATTGATTGTGTTGTGTGATAATATCTCTCTGCTGTCATTATTCCGACCATATTTTCTCTGTGGTGCATATTGTACTGCACAATGTAATGAGAGTAAGGACAGGTGAGCTTTATCGTAGCTGATTTTCTGACCATAAATCTGATGATTGCCACTCATACCAATTGGTAAATTTCAGTGACTGAATCCACTGACACCGTTTTTTTTTTCTTACTAATTACTAAGAAAAAAAAAACGGTGTCACTGGATTCAATACAAAGAATGGGCAACAGTTATCAGTGATAGATTCTCAAGTCAGTCAATAGAACTAGCTATGTGACTGGTTTCTTCTAGATCATTGAAGTTAAGCAATGATGAACTTAAATGGGTGACCATTTTGTAACAAGTACTATATGTAATCTGAAACCTGTTTGCAAGACTAAGCAAGGCCTTGTAAATAACAACAGTAAGATGTGAATCTATCATAACTACTATCAACCCACCCTCCAAAAAGATCAAGCATAATAATGGCTTTTGTTGATGCAAAACTTCCCAGCACAGTGTTAGAGAAATGTTAGAAATGTATTTAAAGTTTACTCAGTTCTTAATTGCTTGTACAAACAGTTAACAATGATAAATTGTTTACTAGCCTTGGAAAAAATTCAGAAATTAAGAAAATGGTGTTTCACATAAACTTAGAAACAAGAAAAGAACATTAGTGTGTACTAAGACACTTGTCTTTCTCTTCTTATTCAACATGAAAAAAAGCCATATCGGGAACAAGATAATGTATTATTAACTCCCTTGTCTGCTAAAGGTTTTCTGCTAATGAATTCTAGACGGCATTGTCAAAGGAACAAAACCTAGTATAAAAAGGAAAAGGCCAAATGGCAAATCTTTTTTACTTTCAGAATAGACAAGGGAGATTTTTGTCCCTAGCAAACCTCATGTTGAACTGAACACAGCACCAAAAAATAGTCAACAGCATTCAATGCCCTGAGCTTACTTGTTTACAGACGAGCATGTTATTAATTCTACACAACTAGAATTTAAGGAACTCATCTCAAATATGTAAGTCTCTCACAAACTTTCATATCTCTTAGAAACTTCCCACACATATATGTATGATAAGGACATTTCTATATATACACCTGCACTCTTTTGTATTTCATTTGATTATGTATTCTTTCAATTTACTTTGTTCCAGCAATAAAATACGTTCATGATTATTGGTAACTTTTCTTATATTTATTCTGGCGAGGGAATATTTCCAAATATAATTCCTCCACTGAATGGTGTCTTCAACATTGATACATGGAATAGATAACTTAATTCTACAAACAACACTTACAAGGATTCCATAAAATGTGCAACTCTAATAGTAGTAGTCCTTGAAATGAATTAAACATGTGAATTAAACATTATGGATAGAATACATCAAAATTCCTCTGTGGATTTTTACAATTTCTGAAAAGAACATTAACTAATTCAGAAAACAAAAATGTCATTATTAACAATTTCAAACACTGACTTATTCATTTACAACTATAAAAACTTTCAGAAAAAACAGTATATATTTAATTTTCAAGAGGAACATCTCACTATACTGATCTTCTTTAGACAACTATTATTAGGTTAAGACAAAAAATACCACCCCACTCTTTCTCTCTGTCTCTGTCTCTGTCTCTCTCTCTCTCTCTCTCACACACACACACACACACACACACACACACATATATATATATATATATATATATATATATATATATATATATATATATATTATACTAGGGTTATTCAATGAATGAAGTGAATTTTTCCTCAGGAGTTGACAGTAAGAAGCACTGTTTACAGTTGTACCTTTTTCAAGGAAATCGATAGTGAACGGTCCTTTCCTGTCCCAAAATACTGTCTGCATGACCTTCTATAATGATAATGATTTCTGTGCTCAGAACCTTTTCCTTACTGGTGAGTCAGTGTGTTTCTGCTCCATGGACTGTCTCTTCAACTTACACTCGTAGTGGCAAACCCATTTTTAGTCCATTTGTAAACATTTTTTTAACTAAAATATGCTTCTTTATACACATCACATATACTTCTGTAAATTTCACATGGTTTGCAATTCACAGGCACCAAAAATTTGATGACAGATCTCTGTTCAAGTCTGAAGCACTGTGTTTGATTTTCCACCATTTAGACTAGCCTCAAAACAAATATTTCTGCAAGATTAAAATAATGTTTGCAATTAACCAATTCCACACAATGCAGAATTTCCATTTATGGATAAAAATTATGAAAAAAAAAATTTTGTTTTTACAAGAAAAATCCCCCATATTTATTGAATGACTCATATATATATATAATGTTCATCTAAAAAAATTCTCTATGAAGTTTTTACTTTGAAATTAATTAAACTCAAATAATTAATACAATACAATAAAATGAAATAATTTGATCCATGCTTCAAGCAAATTACAAAATACATAGATACAAGGATCATTAAATAAGTTTCCAGACTTTTTTCATATGGGCACTTTTATTGATAGTACACACATGAAACTCTAGTCCCCTTCGAAGTAATCTCCTCCGGCTGCAATGCCCTTGTTGTACCGTTCCAACAACTTCTGGGAGGCCCCATGGAAGTCCTCTTGTGTGAGCATGTCAATGACCTTTGTCACGGCCTCTTTCATCTCCTCAATCATCTCATAACGACAGCCTCTGAGCTTAGGGAATAACCAAAAGACACAGGGAGCAAGGTCTGGACTATAGGGAGGGTGAGGAACTGTCTTGATGCCCATCAAATAGTCTGTGACAAGGATGGAGTTGTGGACTGGTGTATTGTCCTGGTGGAAATGCCACTGACCCGATTTGAACAGTGCTGGCCTCTTCCGACGGAATCTCTTCCTGAACTCCCTTAAAACCTTAACATAGTAACCCTAACCCTAACCCTTTGGCTAATCAATTCTGGTGTATTGACTTCCTTACTTCTCCCACACCTCTCATCATCCCTCACAGACTCCCTGCCTTTCTTGAATCTCTTATGCCACTCAAAAACTGATGCTCAATTTATGCAAGATGGTCAAAAAGCAATCTGAAGCATTCCATATGTTTCTGTGGCATTTTTTCCAAGTTCAAAACAGAATTTTATTGTATATCGTTCTTCTAAAGTGTCCTCACATCCAGATTGCATTTTTGAAATTCGCCAGCTGTATTCCAATTTCCGTTGTAGCTGTTCATTTGAAAATCATAAAAATTGGTCAGTCATCTCATAAGATGTATAGCAATAACATAGTGAATTTTCAAGAGCCTACGACAATTTTAAATTCCTGTACAAAAAAAGTCTGGAAACTTATTGAATGTACCACATATTTTTCCCATCCATCTAAAATTGTGTTTTTGAGTTCAGAATTAGCTGAATACTATCGACCTCCTTCATAAATTTTTGCAACAATTAATCCCCACAAATTTTCAATAGGATTAATGTTTGGAGAGCATGCTGGGTGGTGAAGAAATCTTATTTTTTGTTCAAGCAAGTACTTCTTTGTTATTGATGCATTGTGGATAGCAACATTATCTTGTTGAAAAATCCATTCTTCTTTACATAGATGACGCCCTTCTTGTGCAATAGATAAATCATTTAGCATCTTTACATAATCTGCTACTTTTTGTCAATCACAGACAAATTGTAGTTTAAGTTTTCCTGAAGATGAAAAGGCCTCCCAGATCATAAGAGATCTTCTTCCACTATGCCTTGTTGAGTATTTCACTCATGGAAAATTTTTGTGTGACAGTACTTCTGAAAGTCATCTGGACTGTCTAAATTGAATTTCTTTTCATCCGAGAAAACAACTTTTCTCCATTCTTTAGCACTCATGGTTTGATATTGACAAGCATATTCCAGTTGTTTTTCTTTGAGGTTCATAGTTAACCTGGGATAATGAATTCTTTTCTCATGCTTAATTTTTTCGTTGTTTAAATGTCTTCTAATTGTTCTAGTACTACAAGGAACATCCACGAGAGATTTTAATATTTTTGATGTTGACAAAGTTTTGTTTTTTTACTTCATGAACAAATCTTCTCTTGAATTGTGGGGATAATTTTTCTAACATGCTTGTCAGTTTTCTTGCTCCATACTTATCTGGCCTTTTCAAGTAATTGCAGATAATGGTTTTACTGCGTACTAAGGCCTTTGAAATTTCTCTCTTAGATTGTCTGACTCTTTTCAGAGCTGTAATTTCAAAAATCAGATAGTTTAGTTCCTTTAACCATTTATGTTTTTAGTATTTTAAATATTACAGTTTTAATAACTTTTATATTAATAAATTTTTCAATTAAATTAGATCCTTTTTCTTTAGTTTTTATTGTTGTTCTTATATTTATGTCAAAAATAAGTTTTAAAATTTAGCATAAATGCTAATATACATATAAAAAAAATGAACTGAAATTTCTTCTTATTTTAAATTTAAATATCTCTTAACCTTATCTTTCATATATCTGTTTTTCATAATTTAGAACTTGTGAACAATATCTTTTTCTTCATTTTTGTGGGTGGTCTTATATTTTTGTCCAGGGGTGTATATATATATATATGTGTGTGTGTGTGTGTGTGTGTGTGTGTGTGTGTGTGTGTATGTATGTATTGATTAGATAATTAATAGAGATGCACTGAGTTAAATGCATTGACAAAAAAGGAATTTATATTGAAAAGTAAATATTTCTTGTGTAAAATAAATTCCTTTTATGCTACTGACTTATTGAAGCATCTATATAAGTCTGTTTGTGTGTGTGTGTACATTTGTAAGAGATACTGAGAGGTTGAGAGAGATAGAAAGAAAGAGAGTAAAAACTAGAAATAACATTTATTATCCAGATATAAGTAATGATAATGTAGCTACAAGGCATAAAGAAAAAATAATTTTCTTTCATAATAAATATCTAGTCAAGGTATATTTATTTCCTGTCAAAATTACACCTATACAAACTTATCAGACTGCAGTTTTGTCTGCCGTAAAAACTGATGATGTTGAAATGACACAAGAATATGTTGATTACAGTTCCATTGCCAACAGAGCCTAACAAATATCTGTAGATGTATTGTGAAATGCTGCTCCATTTCCTCCAGTTTGCTAAGCCATAGCACAAGCCTTACCTTGATTGCAAAGATAGGAATGAACACCTGTTCTACAATCTGAACTCCTGCTCCAAAGAAAAAAAACTGTCCTGCTGCTGGGAGTATTGTATGTACTTGTTTATACTAGACTGATACAACTTAGAGAAATAGAGCATTTTTTCAAACATTGGCTTTGTTGTAGTTTACAAAGCTTAGCTGAATGCCATATAATTCTGGTACAAGACCAGAAATATATGGCACCACTGAGAATCAGATTCACTAAAACTAGTCTATTAGCCTAATTGATTTTTAGTAAATTTAGCATAAAACCAAAACTTTGCAGCACTCAGTAAAAATCAAACTCAGTAGAGTAATTAGATTGCCAACCACTACTCACTGGTAATCATTTACCAAGTTTTGCTAATTCTGGGACAAGATCAGAACGATGGAGCATTCCAACTCACTAACAATATCTGCTAATCATTACTCTATGTGAGGTGCTCTGAAATTTGCTTAGCTTTGCTTAGTATAGCACACAGTTCTCAAGTTACTTACTGTTCCAAAGTTATCAATGAACCATAGGATAGTGTGTCTTGTAATTAATATTTCATAGTTGTTTCAATTACATCAAGGATTTGAATGATTATAAAAAGACATTCAGTGTGAATGCAGACCCTTAAAAATTATCTTTCAGTTATGGATTGGACTGAAACTTTTAAGTTTATGGCTCTTACAAAAATTAATGATGTGCCATTTTTGCTGAGTTATGTTTACATATGAAGTGTGTTAAAAAAATTATTGGATAGAAATAAACAATGAATGAAGCATATGAATTTTTTTCAAAGTAGACTCCTTGGAATTTAACATAGTGAATTTTTTGTAGACCGAAGCGCCTCTAAAATGATATAGCATGAATCTGTGCTATTGTATTTCTTTGAAAATACTCCACATTCTCAAATCTGACTCTTGAGATCAATTTTCATCTTAAGAAACAAGAAAAAGTTACATTGAACTTGTGTCTGCTGAATATGGTTCTTGCACAATCTTATGTTTTGCCAAAAAGTATAGAGACTAATTTAATAATTTCATTTTAAAATTATACTGATTAATTTTGGTAAAGTATAGATATCTATACAACAATGTAAATGTCTTATTGTTCTGAGTATGACACTAAACTACATCTGCTGATGAGGTGTTTATGATGTAGTGGATATCATCAGAGGAAATGGAAATGAGTTCAAACCCAGCACAAGGCTGTTTACATTTCACATAGCCCTAATACCCTCGAGAAAGGTATGAATTCAACTATTCTCCCTCCAGCTATGGATAAAATAATTGGGTAGACTGGACTCTTTAGCATTGGTATGGTTACTGGTCAAGGAGAAGGAAAACTCTGAATTCAAACCTGTTAAATTCCACTTAAAAAAATTGACATTTTGTTGCATTCTACTCATAGCAGAGGGGTTGGTATATACAAACATCTCGTGGTGAGGCTCCAGTTCTGGAATTCTGGAGAATTTAGAGTACCCCTTCATTGCCATTACTCCCTGGCCTACTTTAACCTTGAGTGGTAGCACCTATGAATCAAATAGATCTGTTTGGAAATTATTCATATCAAATAGGAATACATGATAAATGTGTGCAAATTTAATAAGTAGACCAAACCAAATATATTAGACATTATATTTAAGTTGCTCAACTGTGCTCATGTCTTTATTTAAATTTTGAATTTTAAAACTTAAAATTTAAAGCTCCAAATCCAGTACTTTTTGAAATCTCATTTCTTAAACAATAATTTATTATATCTAAAAAATGACATATTTTTTTCTGCATGTCAACTTATCTAAGGTTATTTTATGCCTAGAAGTTAGTAATCATATTCCTTGTATGTTCATGTTTACATTTTTTTTGTGTGTAGTGGCTAAAAGGTTTTTCTTGCACATGGTCTTTGCTAATAAAGATAATTTCCAAACAGATCTATTTGACCCATACATGGACTCTAACAAGTACTACCAATTTTTTTTAGGGATGATCTGGGAGTAATAGCAATGATGAGGTGCTCTGCATACTCCAAATATCCAGAACTGGAGTCTCACAAAGAATATTTTTTTAATAATACTTTAAGATATGAGGATATACAAATAAAAGAATATTACACAAATGTAACAAATTTTTAATATTTAAAAATATAGATAATATGAAAAATATCTTTAGCCAATGGAAAATTAAGTTGGAATAAATCTGCCTTATATAATCTAACTCATAAACAAAGAGACACAGTGTTCAATCCAGATGATAAAAAAAGCAGAGAAGAAAACTTGACAGTATTTATTTCTAAGCTGATGCTCCAGGAGGGTGTGGCAAAAACATTTCAATTCAACATGATCCTTTCTCATCTTACAATCAATTATTATTAAGTATCCTTTACTGCATGGACAGGCATTGCAGTTGCATTGCTGTCTGGTGGGAAGACATTACATAGCTTGTTTAAACTACCTGTACCATTGACTGATACAAGCTCATGTAATATATCTCCAACCTCTGACCAAGTCTGTCTGCAAAAAGATCAAGACTTAATTATCGTTGATAAAAAACATATCTGCTTTGGTATTACAAGCTAAGTGACGATTGCCTGTAAGATATTATTGGCATACATAGTATTTTTGGTGGTAAGATCATTTTACTGGAAGGAGACAACGGTTGTCTTACCTATACTTCCATGAACAACATAGACAGTTGTTCTTTAAATCTGCTTTGAGCACAATTTTGGTTGAATTTCACACATCACTAACACAAAAATTTCAAGCCACAGAGGAATAAAGGGAATTTGCAAATTGGTTACTTCAATTTGGACTACCCCTGTTATACAAGAATCAAGTCGCAATGATGTGGTGGTACCATCCACATGGTGTACGAAAAATGCCATGAAATGCCATTAAATTATCAGTGGTACAAGTAAAGAAGAGAGAAAATCATACATCGAATTTTCCTTGAAAAACTTTGTTGAAAACATAGGCAGCAAAAATGAATAAATAAAATGAGATATTAAAAAAAAATCCCAAATCGTCTGTTAGACTGTTCTGCCTTATTTTCATTTTGAAAACACATGACTGAAGATTCAAGCTATCTTTCCTCGTAGCTTGTGATAGAATGTGCTAGTTGTATTTCAGCTGGACTCTTGAAGGCTCAGCGAACACTGTGTGGGGAAAGTATTCACATCTAAGAAAGACAAAATTGAAGATGACTAATGCCAACTCAGAGTAAGTTTCCGTTTTCTTTTATCCAACAAACCACACCCAAAGATTTAACTTTCAAAGACTTTACTTCAAAAATGAACACCTTACCCAACAATACCAAAAACTGCAATTATAGAAATTCTTTAAAAGAAATAAATATTCAAGATAAATTCTATATTTCCTATGAAAGATGTGTGAATAAGTTTATGTCTAAAATGAACATTCCTAAGAACAAAGAAATCAAGCTTTCCTAAAATTCTAAAAATAAAACATGTATTGCATTGTCAGAATGTTTTCTGTGATGTTGTACTAAACTGAGAAATAAGGTCAAAGAAATCCTAATATCTTGAAAAGACTGGAAAATATCAAATAAAATAGTACTTATTTTATTTCTCAAAAAATGACCCCTTCATTTAAAACACAAGATGGCTTGAGTGCGTAAGAAAGCTGGAATGTTCTAAGAGAATAAAGATGGATGGTGACTTCACCAGGTGGAAAATATCTATCTCCTCTAAATCTGTCAAAGACTTTTTTTTTTGGATCAGAATCTTTTTTTCCCCAGCAAGCTACGGGTGTTTGTGTTTTAAGAAAGCACCATTTTCTTAACAATGTCAGAAGTATACCGATAACCAGAGGTAACCAACCTTGAAAATTAAGGCATCAACAACTTTGCATCCTCTCTAAGGAACCCTGCCAAATGAACACAGTGACATCCCCTGTGCAGATCAAAAGATGAGGACCCAGTAACCATATGGTATCTTGTTATACACACATTGATTGACTAATGTCACATTTACCTCGTTCATTGTGTGTATTTTGATTTGTTTATTTCAGCATGTCATTAAACTTATCTTTGATTTTAGACTAGGGCTTTTCAAACTTCTGACTTGATACACCCTTTGTAACCAAATTATTTTTCATTCACCCCCCACCACAAATGAATCAATTGAATATTACTGACATTTTTTCTAAGTTTCATTGGATGTTGTAATGAGATGGATTGATTTTTTAAAGGTTTTCATTTTCAAGACCAAAAACATAAGAAAATTAAGAGTTATCCTCGAGACGGCTGTGTCGCCGGATGTAGAGAGGCCGAGGGTAGAGGGAGAAATATGCTTTAGCAAAATTCAACAACAAAATTTGGGATATTATGCTTTAGCAAAAAAATGGGTAATTTTAACGACACCCCCATATTGGTTGTAAGAAAGAATAAGCAACGCGGTAAGATGTTTAAATACGTTTATATAAAAAGTGCAAAAGAGTTGCTAAAGCATATTCCTTTAGCGGTCAATAGTCTTTAAGAGAAGAAAGTTAAAATTATTGTAGCAGAGGAAAGAATTTCAAATCATTATTTAGTGCGAGAATCGTTTTGCCGTTGGGGTTTCGAATTTATATATTTCGTCCAATGAGAATGAATAATGCCATTCTGCCCGAGTGACTTTCCAGGGCAATATAAAAGGCGATGTAATGTTCCCTTGTCCTCTCTTCTTGACTGACTCTTCTTGATGATTCCTGCAGCAGTAACAGACCATCACAACATGAGATGAGCACATTCAACTTTTGGGCCAGTGTTCCTTTAGGAGTTCATTCTTTCATCATTTATTCATTCCTCCGAGACCCACTGGTCCTAGAAACTTCTAGGTTAGATGTTTAATTCCGGCTCTATCATTTGCAACTGTTTTCTTCCATGTACGAACTCACAGTCAAAGGGTTATCTTTCTGACAGTAATTAAACCTCTTGAAACTTATCAATATTTTCGCCCTCATTCCTGTATTTCCTTTCTTCTTAATGTAACAGGGCAGACTATAATTTGCTCTTTCGTTAAATTATAATACACTTGTCAGTGGTTGGTGAATGTCCTGTTGTCTTTCTGTATATTTTCTGGTTGTGTTTAAGACTGTTTCAAGAGGGCTGTGGACGTTTGGTTTCGTAGGGCTCAAAATTGTCTTATGGATTCTGTTTGTAGAGTTAGGTGGTCTGCTAACACCTTCAGTTACCAGGCTCTCTTTTTTTTCACGTCTCGCCTCGTGGAGACCCACTTCACTCCTGCTCTGTGGAAACCCTATTCGCTACTGCCTCGTCTCGCCGTGCTCAAGTCCCTTCCGTCCTGCCTTCTCCCTCTACCCGTGGCCCCTCCACACCAGGCCACACAGCCGTCTCGAGGATAACTCGTAATTTTCTTATAAACTTACGAAGTACAGAACACCAACACAAACAAATACCTAGTAATACTGAAACTAATTTAATAAGTGAAAATCCTGATCTCTTTGGTCAGAAGGGGGGGGTTCGTTAATAATAATTAACTTTTACTTTTATTCGTTAAATATCCTTTACTATGAATAAGAATTAAAATTTCAGGCATTGAATTTTAATTTTACTTTTTTAAAAATCTGTATTTTTATTCCTGTTACTAAATAACCTTCATTTTCTTTTAAAGACATCTCTAACCTATTATAAAAAGGAATATTTCAGATTTCGGCATTTTCATGATATAATTTGTTTAAGATATAATTGTTGTACATTTTCTTTTTTTAAGTAGAGGAATTATATTGTAAATCTAATTACCATGAGTAGAAAATCCGGCAAAGACTTACGCGCGACATACGGAACTGCTGGACAGCTGTTTCGACCTTTCTAGGTTTCATCAGCAGTGTATACCGTAATCTGCCCCACTGCAGATCGAACCAACAACCACAGAATGCAGAGCCAAAACTCTGCCACTGAACCATCGGTCCACATCATACACAAGCAATGTCAAATTAACTAGTCATCGCAAATGTGCAACCAAAAAACCTGAATGTGCCTCGTAAGTTACATCTTTACAAAGGATATAGTATTCAGGCTCGGAAGTAACGCGAATGCGACCACGAGATGTGGGATTCAGCCTTGAGAGAGCTTTGCTGCGAAGAGCGTGCCGATATTTGCCAACGTCTCCCACCAGACGAGGCTTGACACAAGGTGAAAAGCCCGAAGGCCGATTAAAGTGGGGAAAAAAGGAAGGGGGAGGTCGGGAACGAGCCGAGACTCGAACCCTGCTGGTCTATGCTGCTCATCGGCTCACTTGGTGCAATGTGAGCTTGATGAGGTAAGCAGTTTCACGAACCCAAATGTGGGTCCGGGTACGTATGCCAGTTTAGGGCTTAAACTAGATGCGAGATCTTGTGCCATACGTGGGTTACAAAGGAGACAAAACTGCATCTCGCCCACCCAGAGGTAGCCTAGTCGAAACTAGGAGCCTAAAGGCCTCAAGTCTGCCATTGTTCCTTATGCTGAGCCACGCTCCGGACCGAAGTCCAGAACAGGTTCCAAGGTCTCCTTCGGGAAGAACGTGCCACCTGACCGTCGAAAAAAGGCTTATTAGTATTCAGCAGGAGATGACACAGTAATAGGACTGCCTAAGCGTAAAGTTCATCTTTTAAAAATAGGAGTGGAAGTACAGTTCTTCTTTAGCCAGGGATAGGCTTTGGAAGATAATCCACTTTATTTTGATAGAGTTACTTTTGACAGAGGAGCCCTATTAATGATGTAAATGTCATTTATTCCCCCCCTTTTTTTTGGTTGTAACGGCAGATCAGCGTTATATAAGGTTTTACATCCGGCTACAACTGGATGTAATGTTTAAGGTTTGAGTGATCCGGTTTTTTTACATTTTCAGGCGGGTCACGACATGGTCATTTCCAGAGCCACGTCTTCTCAAGAGGATTGGAAATATACATCCGCGTAATCATTACCTCAATTAGGCGGATGCGTATTTCTAATCCTCTTGGGAAGACGTAGCCCTGGAGGTGACCATATCCTCTGTAAGGAGTACGGATGTAACTTACAAAACACATTCAGGTTAAATGAGGGCGCAATAGTCGTGACTAGTTAATTTGACATCGCTTGTGTGTGATGTGGACCGATGGTTCAGTGGTAGAGTTTCGGCTCTGTAGTCGCTGATTCGATCTCCAGTGAGGGAGATCACGGTATACACTGCTGATGAAACTTAATAAGGTCGAAACAGCTGTCCAATGGTTCTGTATGTCGCGCGTAAGTGTTTGCCGGGTTTTCTGGTCATGGTAATTCAATTTATGAGATATAATCGTTTTTAAATGTTTTCTTCCATGAAAATACGATTTTTTGCATCGTTAACTATACCAAAAAATTGTTTATTTAAACGATCTGTATGTTTTAAACAGGTTGTATGTGAACTATACATCACGAGTGACCACCACACTCAATAAGGTATTCTGCTAGGTGTATGATATCTAGCAATTAATCTACATGATCCAGCGATTTTTGTTCTCCGGCAATAAAAGGATTTATGCTTTAATTTCAGACTATCAACATTTTATTTACTCCCAGAGGTCTATATGGATCACTTTGAGAAGTCTTGCTTTATACTATCAAAATATAATTTCTAGCTGGATTCGAACATAAATCATAAATCAAACTGCAGTCCAAAAATAATCTATTCCTGATTCTGCCATTAAAATTGTTATAAATCCTAATGTTAGAAGTCCAACTTAGAACGAGTCCCAAATTAATTATTCATACCTCCTCATTAGTTAACTATAGACATTTTAGAAAAAAGAAATTAATTTAACTGCTTTTACTTAAATGAAGATTTTCTAAATCTAAGGGAGTCTCCATGACGTAATGGCTAAAGTGCTAGACTTGAAATAAGCGAGTTCGAACTCCAGTCACTCTATTACGTTCACTTTCGGACAAATATCCTTGAGAAAGTTATTGAATCCCTTTATTTCTCCAGCTATGGATTAAATAGTATGATTGATGTTCTTCTACAAGGCTGTCTTTGGCATTAGATAATTCATGAAGGTTGATATACCATTAAACAAAGCAACCAAACCAAATCTAAACCACAGGAAATATTCACACTTATTTCAAAATAGATAAAAATTGTGAGTGGTGATAACCAAGGAAATGCTGAATATTAACAAATAGAATAGAATTATTAAACCTATTCACCCCATCAAACTTCCCTCAGTACACATTTAATCTAAAAATTGGGACAACTGTTATGCTTTTACGCAATATTTCAATTCAACACGGACTTTGCAATAAAATTAGACTTGAAATCATCAGCCGACGTAAGAATCATATTGAAGCCTCATTAATAAGTGGTGCTTTTACAGGAAGGCGTTTTTTGATACCATGGGTGAAACTGGTGCCAAGTGACTCAAATTTACTCTAGAAAGAATCCAGTTTCATCTGTGACTGTCATATGCTATGACAATTAATAAGGTACAAGGACAAACGTTCAGTAGAGTTGGGATATACATACCCCGACCCATGTTTAGTCATGAACAATTATGTTGCTTTCTCTTGAGCTAGAAAGCTATCGGA
Organism: Sepioteuthis lessoniana; assembly: GCA_963585895.1. Classification (NCBI taxonomy): domain Eukaryota; kingdom Metazoa; phylum Mollusca; class Cephalopoda; order Myopsida; family Loliginidae; genus Sepioteuthis; species Sepioteuthis lessoniana. Next base: position 150,197 of record CAUZXS010003669.1, read on the forward strand.
TGTTGCAGTTCTGAGTTCAAGTACTGAAAACTAGCACATGAGGAAAATGTAGAAAAAGATGATAACAAAAAATGCAAACATTAGTAAAATGACATTATTACGATATACATTTTTCCTAGAAGCAATTTGTAGCTGCATTGAATAAGTTTTTTCTCTTTGTATATTTTCTTGTTTGTATATTTTAAATTAAAATGTGAACTCAGATAGTTTTCTTTGCCTTTGCATTTATCAATTTTATTGACAATCTGTGAACTTATTCGATTCCTGTTGCAACAATAGTCATGATGATATTGATGTTTCTTTTTAGGAAGAAGTGAAAGATTCTTATTATCATTTCATTATTAACTTTGTTATATTAACAATTTATATGATCAAAAAAGTTACATTCAGCACAATTCACAAATCTCCAAAAATTATCTTTCTGCTGTAAATGAAGCTGTAAATTGGTTTATTCTCAAAGAATATCTTAAATGTACTGCGTCAATAAAAATCTTACCAACTATATATATATTCAAGATCATATATATATACAATATTTGCAGTGTAAAATAAAGAAGTAAATACAACTTACATTGTTTTTTATACACTGCTCAATATCTATGATAGAGTCAGTAGAAAGTTGAATAGAGACTATAGATAAAATTGCCTATTATATATATATATATATATATAGAGAGAGAGAGAGAGAGAAAGAGAGAGAGAGAAATAGTCAAATACTGATCGTTAATAAAACTGCTTTTAATAAACAAAAAAAAAACCTTTTAAAAACGTTTAAAATCAAATAGTTGTCTTGTCTCATGAAATGGACACCAATGCAAAAAAGCTTATGACAAGTATTTTAAAACGTTTTAGAAGTTTTTCTAAACGTTTTTAAAAATCAACTTTATTAACAGTCAGTATTTGAATTCATAGATAGATAGATATTTAAAATGTATAAATATAAATTGTAAAATGCAAAGACAAGTCACTTGTCGCTCATCATTTTCCCTTGTTACAGTACCCAGTATCAAAGATAGAACTCATCATATTTGAGATTTGAATGTTTTACAATATATATATATATATATATATGTGTGTGTGTGTGTGTTTGTGTGTGTGTGTGTGTGTGTGTGTGTGTGTGTGTGTGTGTGTGTGTGTGTCAAAGGATTTCTATTTTTTTCCTTTTTCATAAAATGTTCAGAACGACAAAATATTTTCTCAAGAAGATCAGGTGAAAACATTTGCAGAAAACTTCTTGAGCTCGAAACTAGCTGAATTTTACTTAAGAATCAATGAGCAATCTGATAAAAGGGAAGAAGTGATTCAAAATAATGGTAAATATCCAATTGATTGAAATCAATTCATTGTTAAATTATTCATGAATAAATTATATTTTACAAAAATGGAAATTATTTATGACTCAACCCATGATAGATAGATAGAGAAATAGATAGATAGATAGATAGATAGAGAGAGAGAGAGAGAGAGAGAGAGAGAGAGAGAGAGAGAGATGAAAATGATATTCAATACAATTTACCCAACCATCAAAATTATCATTCAATTTCAGAATGGATTGGAAATTGCTTTACTCTCTAAATGAGAGCTTTTAACTGTATGGCTCAAATAAAAGTTTTGTAATGATGTACAATTTTTGCTGTTCCAAGGGAGCCCTGAGAGAAAATGAAAAGAAAGGGAAAATAATATATGAATACTTGAATTTTGCCAGAGAAACGAAAAAAAAACAAAAAAAACAGTGGAACATAAAAGTGATGGTGATATCTGTGCTCTAGGAACAGTTCCTAACAGTTTGGAAAAGAAACTGGAGGAATTGAAAATCTAGGCCAGAAATGAGACCATACAGATCACAGTATTGTTAAGAGTACTGAGAAGAGTCCTGGAGATCTGAAGTGACTTGCTGTCACTCAGAATCTAGTGAAAGACCTCCAGCTAACGTTTGGTGGGAAAACTCGCAAGGAATGAAATAATATGGTAAAAGGAAAATCTAAATCATTTAATCAAATATACAATGATACCTTTACTATATGGTTACTGGGATGGGTGATGTTAATCAAAATCAATGCAAATCAATAATATTTTTTTCAATTGAAATTAATATAATTTCTATTAGTTCATTCCTCGCCTATATAATGAAATAAAATTTGAATAACTCAAGGGTATACTTGTTTATAGGTGATACCGTATTATCACAATTATATGATTGAAACTTTTGTCATGTGATTTGTTGAATGTTTGATTACGTTCATAATCTTCAAGTTATCAGAGGAAGTCCTCGTGACATAATGGCTGAGGTTTTGGACAGCAGCCACACAGTAAGCAAGTTCAAACACCAGTCACACTATTACGTTCAATTTTGCACTAATACCCGTGAGAAAGGTATGAACACCCTTATCACCCTGCTATGAGCTCAATAGTAAATTACAGCTGTTTTAAAATACGAGGTGCATACGATAAGTTTCCAGACTTTTTTCGTATGGGCACTTTTATTGATAGTACACACATGAAACTCTAGTCCCCTTCGAAGTAATCTCCTCCGGCTACAATGCTCTTGTTGTACCGTTCCAACAACTTCTGGAAGGCCCCATGGAAGTCCTCTTGTGTCAGCGTGTCAATGACCTTCATCACAGCCTCTTTCATCTCCTTAATTGTCTCATAACGACAGCTTCTGAGCTTAGGGAATCACCAAAGTCACAGGGAGCAAGGTCTGGACTATAGAGAGGGTGAGGAACTGTCTTGATGCCCATCAAATAGTCTGTGACAAGGATGGAGTTGTGGACTGGTGCATTGTCCTGGTGGAAATGCCACTGACCCGATTTGAACAGTGCTGGCCTCTTCCGACAGAATCTCTTCCTGAACTCCCTTAAAACCTCAACATAGTAACCCTAACCCTAACCCTTTGGCCAATCAACTCTGGTGTATTGACTTCCTTACTCCTCCCACACCTCTCATCATCCCTCACAGACTCCCTGCCTTCCTTGAATCTCTTATGCCACTCAAAAACTGATGCTCAATTCATGCAAGATGGTCGAAAAGCAGTTTGAAGCATTCCATACGTTTCTGTGGCATTTTTTCGAAGTTCAAAACAGAATTTTATAGTATATCGTTCTTCTAAAGTGTCAGATAGCATTTTTGAAATTCACTACATTGGCCCAGCGGTTAGGGTGTTCGCCAATGGCCCGGGAGACCTGGGTTCAATCCCAGGTCGAGTCATACCAAAGACTTTAAAAATGGAACTTGATACCACCTTGCTTAACACTCAGCATTATAAGGTACGGTTCAAGGGTAAAGTGGAGCAATCCTGGGAATGGAGTAGCGCCCTCCCCTACACCTTGGTGTAGTAGCTATCGAAAAGGGAGCCTTCAGGTCACCCTCGACTATGGTCGCTAACTTTTTACTTACTTGTAACAATCAGGCTTTAGTTGGGTGTATTCCAATTGCTGCTGTAGCTGTTCATTTGAACCTGAAATCATAAAAATTGGTCAGTCATCTCATAAGATGTATAGCAATAACATACTAAATTTTTAAGAGTCTACGACAATTTTAAATGCCCATACGAAAAAAGTCTGGAAACTTATCGTATGCTCCTAGTAAATGACCCACGAAGGTTGATGTTTCATTAAACAAAACCGCTCAAGTTATGAGAATAGATATATAATCACAATGAATTTTGGCTTTCAATCATCCATTCTGATATGTGAGGTTATTTACCTTGGCACAGATAATCTATTCCCAAACAGTACCTTCCAATTCTATCAATAAAATGTCTCTATTTCTAAGATATGTCATCAGATAGTTCCAGATATTTAAAGACAATGATTAGTGTTCATAAAATATATGAATAATGATGATTATTGCCATTTTTGTCTGGTCTCTTTGGTTTTTATGATTATAAGAATTATAAATTATACCACTATTTTCATCAGGCCAAAAATGTAATTAATATTGACAGGCTTCAGAAAAATCTATGATGTAAAAAAAAGGACCACAGTTGTACCATAAGTCTATTTTAAAAGGTATAAAACAGCAACCTGCAACAGTGTTTCGCTGATGCCTTGAGGAGTAAAGGCTTGCCGGCACATAACATCTGTGATAGGACTGCAGTTTCCATAGCAAGTAAGTTTTATGGGGTGGAGTAGTTAGCCCCACACACTCTGCAAATATAATTGCAAATATTTTTGGGATCATTCTAATCCCTCAAACAACTGTTATATTCTCGTATATGACAATCTAAAGTGGGAAAGAATAAAGTAAGAAAGACTGATTTGACAAGATCAACATGTACTGCTTGCCAGTGGGTTAAGGTAGTTGAAAAATGATAACAGCTTCAACAAGATAGGAGTATATTTTATACATGGAAGTATAGAAAACAATTACACTTTATGAATATTGTGATGTAGCTGCCCCTGCTGCTGCATGTGCATCTACTTATTGTGCTTATTATGCCAACTTTGTTGCACCTTGTTGCATTTACGTATATTCTGCTGTGCCATGATGTCAGACCCAACATTGTTTCATTCTGCAGATGAACACAACCAGGAGGTGAGAAAGTCACAAGGTAAGGAAAAAGAACAGATGACACAAGGTTTGAGGGACTGCTAGCTCAATGGAAGGGTGGGGTGATATTCTGAGACTCTTAGATAACTCTTTTCCACCACCACCCTTTAGTGTGCAGTGTAAACTCTATGAATATTTAACATAGTCTAATTCAGGAACATGTTTTATGAATTCAAACTAGACCATGACACAATGGAAGCAGTCCAAAACAGCTGCTGAGTAAAAGGTGATGGTGCAGTTGAGCAAAATACAGTAACCAGATGACTCAAAAAATTTTGCCCAAGTTGCAAGAACCTTGACAATCAGGTAAGGACAAGTAGACCTAAAACAGTGGATTCTTAGGCTGTGCTCCAAGCCATAGATATAAATCTGGAGAATAGAGAGTATCAGGTGAACTTGGCATCCCACATTCATCTCCTTCACCATCTTGGCAAAAGCATCAGGAGTTGCCAAATTGAGCCTCATATTACAAAATTATTGCAAAACTTTTGACTTATCCTTGCAATATTTTCCTGATGAGGTTTGATTATTTTTTAAGTTATATAATCTGTACATTTAGTCTTGTGCAAATGGAAACATCTATTTAGGGTGTTGTAGTTTTGTTTTTATCTGTGTATTTTTAGAGAAGAAGCCAAATTATTCTGTGCTTTAGATCGAACTTAAAACTTGTTAACATCCAAGATCTGAACAGTCTGAAAATATTTTCTTTTAAAATTATTGTTTTTGTTTAATATCATACAACTTGCTGCCATCTGCCGAATGGTTAGAAACATGAATATTATGTTTTCACTCTGTCTGATAATTTAAAACATCTGTTCAATAAACCTGACACCAGAAAGAGGTACTAGAAAACAAAGATTTCTTTTTGCCACAGTGCACAAGTGTTTGAAAAATTGTTTGTTAAATTTATTAGTAAACAGGATTTAAAATATCTAATTCCTGAATAGTTGAATTTAATCTTACTTTTGAAACCTTAGATTCTTGAGTGATGTAAATAATCGCCTATAAACCAAAATTTCTGTGCAAGACTGAAAATACTGACAGGAATTATAATACACATGATCACAAAGCACAAGTCTCAAGTACTGTAACTTGTTTTATGATGCACATTAGTATTTTGTGGTGACCTACCCAGTATTACCTGTTAAATGATACAACTCCACATTGTTTTGTTGTTAAGTAAAGATAGATTAGTCAGTCACAAGTTTCTGAGAATACACTTGCCATTTCTTTATTTACTCTTTGAGTTTATCCTGGCAAGAGGAGGCATGTGACCCTCCACAATATGGACTTGGGAGGTGTTAAGTTGCTATCATATGGACAGCAGATGAAACTTGGTTAATTTCTTATCTCATTCTGTCAAACAGTTGCCTCCTAACTCTGATGTCTATGTTCCTCTTGTGACCAATGACTCATCAGCCTATCTTCTGATTGTTTCCTTGAATGTAAGGGGCTCTGGCTTCCAGTGGGTATAAGAACTCCACATCTCCCACATAGACCTCCCAAAACTAAGGTACATTGGAAAATGATATCCCTGTCTACTGTGCCAAAAACTCCTGTTAATTATGGACATTAAAAAAACTAAGCCTTTCATTTCCATCAATAAATCCTTCTCTTTCTATTTGATCATCTATTAGCATTTGCTAACTTGTTTAGGTTTTGAATTTGTGTCTTCCTTCTCTTAGACTAGTTCCTTTACCGGGGTTAAGAGCCCAGTCTGCCCTATTATTCACTCATAGCTGGTGAAAGAACAGATGTATGCATGCCTTTTTCAAGGCACTAGCATGAAGTGAAACACAGATAGCTTCCCCCATGTTTTGAACTCTGGTCACCATGTCCATTTTCTAAGATGATAACCATTATGCCACTTGCCTTCACTTTTGTTTCGCTTTGTAGACATTTAGCTGAAAATTTCTTCAGCAGACATGAAAGCTATAACCTTTTTACAAGATTTTTTCCATGACTTTTTCCATTCATTGAAAAATCAAAATTAAAAAAAAATTGTTGTGTTTACATTTGTAGTATAAACAATGACCACTTTGGCATCATGAAAATTAACTACTTGATGATATTCATTAAAATTGTTCAGTACTGTTCCTGTGTTAATTTCTACAATAAAAAGTTGTATTGATAAATTTCTGGTCAGCTTAAGATCTGTGAGGATTAAATAGGAAATGAAAAAAACAATAATATGTAAAAATAAAATAAACATGAATTAAAATAAACAAATACAAAAATAACCATCTCCCTAGAGGCCTCTGGCAGGAAGTGAAATCAGTACATACCTAAAAAGAGTCAGCTGAACATATCAACTGAACACAGACACACATAGCAGACCATCAAATTCACAACTTACTAAAAATGATTCCTGAGATTCTTCAAACGTCTTAACCGAGTAGCCCGATTATTTCTACTGGTGCAGGGAAACAACTAAATAGTGGTAAACCCTGAAAATAAACATTCGAGTTTAACAGTATCCCTGTCTTTTTCCTTTCTTTCCTTAATTCCTTTTCAGCTTCAACAACCAAAAAGAAGATAACAGGTGAATGGGGGATAAGAAGGAAAAGTCAGTCACAAACCTCAGAATTTCCCAACAGCAATACACAACTAAAACCATCTTCAATCCCATAGATCCTATCCTATTGAAGAATTTTTCAGCTTGTTATCATGAATTCTCTGATATAAATAAAACTTATTTTCCCCAGAAATTATTGGCACCGTCATAAAATAAGCAATACTTATATGATACAAATATAAATTTGAAGTTTAAATTCAATGGAAGATGAACAAGACCTCCAGAAAATGCTGGAGAATCAGGGTAAACTTATAAGTGACATTCTTCTATGGACCCCTGCACATGGATGTGTCAGTATTGGCCAACAAGCAAGAACTTATTTACATCAACTCTGTGTGGACACAGGATGTAGTTTGGAGGACCTACTAGGAGTGATGGAAGCTAGGGACAGATGGAGAGAGAGAATCAGGGAAATCTGTGCTGTCAGCACAACTTGATGATGATAAACTCTTCTAAATCATTTTAGCAGAAGAAAGGAACCAATTGCATTGTAGTTATTCACCAATAGTTGATGGTGTTATTTGAGCCATCAGTAATTATGCACTGAAAAACTAGGATGGAACGCAGTTCTCACATCTGGGCAAATTCTTCTCAGCATCTTTTGTCTACATTGCATAGGGTAAAAAAACTAATTGTGTGACCTTGTGGTAAAGGATCATTTCTTATCACTTTGCTGGAATATAATCTGATTGTCCCCCTTCTATTGCAACTTTTATAGAAGATGTTTCATCCTTAGCCCCCATCTGTAATTTTGTAGCCTTTTATATATAGAAGCCTAGCCTTAGGTGATTCTGAGAATGAAAAAAAACGGACTAAAACATTAACCATTACTCTTTTCACAGATCCGGTAGATTATTTAGAAAAAAGCTGCCTTTTATTATACAATGGTTAAAGAGCAAGACTAGCAGATCATTACAAGCGAATCAACTTCTTACTGGGTGTCCCATACTTCTGGCCTTGTATCAAACTAAGCTGACCTTAGTAAGGGATTAGATTATTAAGACAAAGAATATGAAAATACTTTTGAGCCATTAAATTATTTTTATATACTTCTTGAATATGCAAAGCTAGTGATTTATATATATATCACTGGTTTTGCACACATACACACAGACACACACACATGCATATATATATATATATATATGTGTGTGTGTGTATGAGACTGCTTATACACACATCTGAAATTACAGGATTACAATCAGATCAAGGAGAAAAAACATTACAAAAAGAGAAACTGTAAGATAGAGAGAGAGAGAGAGAGAGAGAGAGAGAGAGAGAGAGAGAGAGAGAGAGAGAGAGAGAAGACTCTTATTTTTGAAGTAGTGGTCAGCCATAGAATTTGATTTAATTGAATATTGAAGGCTTACAATCTTAAGTTTTTTCTTTTTGTTTTTCTTTTTTTTTTTTGTTCAATCCACAATAGAGAAACAAAGAACTAATTTCAATGGACACAATAAATTTATTGCCTTAGGTAAAACACTTGGTTGTATTCTGCACAGAAAGCAAACAGTATATCATGGAATGGTAGTTCACTCATTAGGATGAGTTGATACTGATACTCATTTTTTTGTCTTTTGTTTTTTGTTAAGTGGAATGAGGTTGGCATATCTATTAGATTAAAATGAAAAAGATTGTGATTCATCATCATCATCACCACCACCACCACCACCACCACAACTACTACTATCATCATCCTTTTCATTACACCCACCTTTCTTTTCTGTTACATGCCAGAGATAATATCATGATTAAACTGGCTAGTGACAGGTCAGTGTAGTATCATGCCTTTCTTAGTAAGATTAATACAACTGAGACGTTAGCAAATGCAAACAAATCTCTTCAACTTAGTTTGCAGATTGTATTCTCAAAACCACAAAGCGCTGGGTCAAGTTTTAATTTGGATGGTTTATGCTGGAAGCTTGCAAGGTTTTGGTGTATAATCTTCTATCTAATATTAGGAAAAAATCTTATAATTCATAAAAAGAAATAAGAAAATAAAAAATAAGAATAAATTATAATTTTTTATTCAGAAAAATTATAAAGATGGGAAAGAAATACTAGTTGTTAGCTGGTACATGCAACAGTTGATTTTTTAAAGAATTATATCTATAATTGTTTATTAAGTCAACATCTGTTTACCTATTTGATAGCTGTTTCTTATCTATCTCTTTAATGTTTTCTCAGATTTCTTTTTCTTATTGTGTTACTGCAACTACCCACCCTTGACAGAAATAATGGAATTAGCACACTTAGAGAATGTTCACCTTGGTTTTTTTATTCAACAGTAAATAAACTAATGACAGATATGATGCAAAACATTTTTTCTTTAATAACTAGATATTCTGGCTTCATAAGATATGCCTTAAACTAACTAGATTTTTTACTCAGCATTGGGTTATATCATATTTTTCTTTGCATTGCTTGGAAGAAAATTATACCAAAGATTTAAATAATTTAATCTAGTTTATTTAAGTAATGAAGCCAGAAAGTTCAGCTATCAAAGTAAAAATGTTTTGCATTTTATCTGTTAGTAGTTTATTTATAACTAAATAAAAAAAATCAACGTGACATCCAGTAAGTGTGCCAATTACATAATTTTTGCCTGGGTTAGTATCAATTTATTTATCTATCAATTTACCTGACATATCTCTAAATTTGTCAAAAATTTTATCCTTTAAAGAAGATTTTCATTTTTTGTGATCTGTGCTGAAATCTGTTTTAATCTGTTGTCAAAATTGTTCACTTGGTTGCTTAATTTACAGCTTTAGAAAATGTGGAGTCATCTTTTGTTGCTACTATTCCCAGGTTCATTCTGACCCAGAGTAGTAGAACCAGTTGGGTCCTATTATATGGGTCAGATAGATCCGTTTGAGATAATAAAGTGCTTACCTGTATAAAATGATTGTCATGATACATTTTTGTACTATATATAATTGGAGACTTTAATTGTTGACTGCCCTATCATGGACTGTAGAATATGCTGACTACACCTCTGTTGAGGAGTAACCCTCAACGAGTGTCCTATATATAACACTAAACTGCATTTGATGGTGAAGCTCCAGTCCTGGAGCTTTGAAGAATGAGGAGTACCTGTTCAATGACATTACTCCCCAGTCCACTCTGATTCAAGGTGGTAGTACCTGTTAAGGTATGATCTCTAGGTCAAATAGAACTATTCAATCATTTACTATACTTGAAACCATTTAACCGTGTGCAAACAATTGATTAATATCAGATGAAATTATAAGTGTTAAATTGCAATACTTGAAATTATTAAACTGTTTGCAAACAAATGATTTATATCATTAACAGTGTGCAAACAAATGATAAATATTAAATTAGATAGAAATACTTAAATAGAATTACTAATGTTAAATAGTAATACTTAAAACTATTTAACTGTGTGCAAACAAATGAGTTCTAACAATGTATCAAAAAATAAAGCTACCTACAAACTATTTTCTTACAAATCATATATATATATATATATATATATATATATATATATATATATATATATGATTTGTAAAAGAATATATGTATTTAAAAAATTTCGTTGGCCCAATGAGAGAAAAGTAAATATTTGAAATAAATAGGTCCGCAAATGAATTTCATTGTGATACTGTAGGATTTTATTTCATATAAAAATGTAATATATATATATATATATATACATATATATATATATATATATATATATATATATATATATATATATATGCTTTGCAAGTGAATAGTTTGTAGGTAACTTATATATATATATTTAAACAGGATTTGGCATTGAATAGCCATGAAAGGTTGATATACCATTAAATCAAATAATCTAATCGACTCATAATTGTTGAACTGACCTCAGCATAATATAACCAGACAATAGTAAACATGCCATGAAACCAGAAAACAACCAATCAACCACTGAAGTAAAGAATAAGTTTTAGCATACAAATTTTTATACTAAGTTAGCTTTCTTCATTTGGAAGTACCATTTTGTGTAAATTCATATACAGTCAGTACAGTCAGATACTTATAAACTCTTGTTTATGGCCATAAACAGAAACTGGTGGTGAGGCTTTAGTTCTGGAGCTTTGGAGAGTATAGTGTCATCCTCTTGTTGCTATTATTCCCTGGTCCATTTGGGCTTGGAGTGGTAGAACTGGTTACGGTCCCATCATATGAGTTAAATAGATTTTAGATAATAAAGAGTCCACTAGTATAAAATGATTGTGAAGATATATTTTTGTACTGTCCATAAATGGAGGCCATAATTGTTTAAAATGATTGTGAAGATACATGTTTGTACTGTACATAATTGGAGGCTATAATTATTTTAAATGATTTTTGTACTATATATGATTGAAGGCCACAATTGTCTAAAATGATTTTTATACTGTATATAATGGAAGACCACAACTGCTAAAATAATCATGAAAATACATTTTTTTGTAATTGGTGGCCAAAATTATTAAACTGATTGCAGCAGAACTAGACAAGAGTGAACATGCCAAAAGACCAACCAACCAACTGACCAACCAACCAATACATTGCATATTCTCATTCTTCTTTTTTGCAGCATTATGTAGTCTCTTTATCTTCTTGTACTGCATTATGTAGTTCCTTTCTTCTCTTTCAAAACATGACAGTCTGCTTGGTCTCTCACAATACATTATATAATTACTTTCATTTCTTACAATACTCTTCTTTCTTCTTTTACAATGCATGACATAATCGGTTTTGTTTCCTTACATAGTGTTATATAATTTTTCTTCTCTTTGAATGCCTTTCATAGAAACTTTTTTCTCCAACACTGCCTCAAATAAACTTTTTCTTCTTTTAACTGCATTATACGGTATCTATCTTATATTACACTACATTAACTGATACATTTTTTTCTTAAAATGCTATATGTAATCTTTTCCCTTACACTACATTTCTTTGTCTCTTTCTCCTTTTACACACCATTACATTATCTCTTTTGTCTTTTAAATTGTATTATATATTCCCTTTCTACTCTTAAACTGCATTTCATAGTTTTTTTACAGCCTACATTAGATTACAAAATATACTTTTTTCTCTTATACAGCATTACATGATGTCTTTTTTTTCTTTTATAATACATTACATAACCTATTTCTTTTATTACATGGTACAATGTCTTTTCCCTCATACACTACATTATGTAATACATTACAGAATCTTCTTTGTCTTTTATTTGATGATATCTTTTTTCATAGATTCATTCTTGCCTAAAATAGCATGGAATAACCACTTTTCCTATTATTTATTACACTAAATAAATGGCCGGATCACCAATTACTGATGCATAGATATTGCTGCAGATGCTATTCATAACCTTTCAACTTCCTCACTTGCTCTTTCCCTCAACCCTAAGGTGACTTTGATTTATTAAACCCCATAGGTGCCATGTTACACATATCATCTATTTGGTTTCACTTTTGATCAAAAATGTCAAAATGAATGCACTGAGTGACTTGTAAAACTGTTCTATTCCGAGTTAACAGTTTATTTGTAATTTAGCAAAATTCATGTCCCCCAAAATTTAGAACCTGTAAAATGAGACAATTAGAAAGAAGACTGTTAGAGAATAAAATTGGTTGGTTGGTTGGTTGGTATATCAACCCTTATTGGGTTATTTTATACTAAAGTCAGTTAAACACTTATTAATCTCCAATTATATACAGTACAAAAATGTATCTTCACAATCATTTTAAGTTGGTAAACATTTCATACTTAGTTACAATACCAATGTATTAAGAGCCAATGTATATAATGCATGCATTTACCCAACCCTTCCACCATATACAGGATGTGACACAAGGTCAATTTTTAAGCAGAATAAAGCTGGTTTGAATTCAGAATTTTCCTTCTCCTAGACTGGAAACGGTTTTTACCAAAGGTAAAAACCATCTACCCGACTATTTACCCATAAGAGGCAGAAAACAGATGGATTAATGGCTTTTTTCCGAGGGCTTTAGTGTGAATTGAAATGCAAAACAGCCTTGTCTAGTATTTAAACGCAGATCATTAATTCTGTTTCTTAAAATTATGCTAAACACACATCCTAAGGGGGGTGTCCTCGTGGTGTAATGGTTAAAGCGATGGACTGCGGAATCATAGTAAGCGAGTTCATACTCCAGTCGCGCTATTATGTTCACTTTCAGGTAAATACCCTTGGGAAAGGTATGAACCCCCTTATCCTCCCAGCTATGGGTTAAATAGTACCCTTATTCCTCTTCCAGGAGAATGGCTTTGGCATTAAATAGCCTAAAAAGAGTTGATATGCCATTAAACAAAGAAACCAAACACATCCTAATTTAGTTTGAAATCATTACAAACTAGGTCTAAAAAAGGTCGATTTGATTCATAGATGGGACCTCAGTGGATTACTGCCACTCCAGGTCAGTGTAAACCTGGGAGTAATGCCAATAAAAGGCTCTCTAAACACTACTTGTAATTTTAGAACTGGAGCCTCACTACCACCTCATGCTTGCTAGATTTATTAATTCAGATTAACAATACTCGACTGATATTCATTAAAAATATATATATGTATATACACTATTCGTATTTATTTTATTATATCAAGCCTTGTAAATGATAGCAAGCAGTACTTACACATATGTATGGTTTGTAGATGGTCATTATTAATAGAGGGTATCACATAAGTTTTACAAGATTTATGTGATAACTGGTATGTAGAACCAAGCTTCCCTGAAACAGAAGGAGACATGAGTCTCATCAGGAGCTTATTCTTTATTCTTGTTCTTCATTATCATTGAAGTGATGATCCAAATTAGTTGCAATAAAAAGCCAGAATTAAGAAGATGAAGGATAATCATAATCATCCTTATCATCATCAAACAAAGCTGATAGCATGGATTCCTGTAATTCTTTCTCATTATCTGTTCCTATGGGCCATTGCTCTTGGTAAGTCCTATAGGTGGCACTCAGTGTCTACACAGAGCTGATAAATATAAGTTTTTGCGGGTCAGCCAACACTGGTGAGTCCATGTGTCATAGTCCATAGGAGAATGTCACTTATGAGTCCATCCTTACTTTTCAATCAGTGCCCAGCATACCTTGCTTATCTCACTTGGATGGTTTGCAAGATGGAAGGTAAGTTGCTATACAACTGCTGTTTTGAAGAGTAAAGGATAATACTTGACAAAATTATAAATGATAATGACTTATGTTATATTCTGAGTTGTGGGCGAGAAATGCGTATGGTAGCAAAACAAAGAACGTATATATACTCACAATAACACAGTAATGAGGTTATAGAAATTTTTTATAGATAGAGTAAGTACAGAGAGTAGAACGGAGAAATACGTTCACAGTCAAAGAATGAATTCAGTGGTAGTAGTTATAAAGTTCATGTACTGTACTTGTCTCGTGGTGAAGGGATGGTTTTCTCGGAATTAGGATAACGTTGGTAGCTGCGGAAAGCGTTTGATGTATCGGATGACAGGCGCCAGACGGGGTGAAGAATCCTTAACACGGGTCGTGTGAGGGAACAAATCTGTGGTGTAGGAACGCAACTGTTTATTTCCTGTAGAGACTTTACAGGAAGGCACTAGGCCTTATGTTTTGGGGGGAAGGGGAAGGGTGTGGTCTTGCTTTATCTATGTTTTTACTAAGGGAACCTAGCTAGCCACATTCGCCGACCCATTCAACAATACAATATATAGTCATTCATCCGTCGCCTTGCGCGCTGCTACCACCAAAATACCACATTTGCTCTATGGAGAAAGTCCTACTTAAAACCCCGGAAGTGATGTATGATTTTATTTACAAATTATGATTTTTTACAAATGGATTCATATGATGGAGATGGGAGAAAAAAAGCCCGAAATATATACAACAACAAAAAAACAAGGAAAAATCCCCCGTTTGGTTGCCCTCCCATCCCCCCGTCTATAAAATTGGAGGCCGACTGTTTTCCGGGGCGAAAGAACCGGAAACAAGTCGGACCTGCCCTAGGTGGGACTGGGATCCTAATCTATAGGGGGGAAAAAAGGAAAATAAAGGGTCGGGCACGGTGTGGGTCGATACAAGACGGTAATATGATTTTTTTACATATGAATGTTCAAGATCTTCAATAAAAGCGGACTGGGATATAGGTTGAGGTCGAAAAATAATGGGGGTGGGGAAGATCTTGAATACTAAAGACTAGATGACGGGGACAATGACTGACAACATACTGCTAACTAGGTTACAAGGGAAAAAGCTTTGCCTACTTACCGGGGGTGGGGTCCCGAAGGACCCGTACCGTAGACGCCATGAGCGGGCAGAGGAGGGAAGGATGACTCCAACGTTGCCCCCTTTCGTACGACCAGGCTCGCTGCATTCACCCACCTTCTGTTGAATGTTATGCAATCCAAGCATTTTCTATCGCATCTGATTTTGACCCTCAGCTGGTGCCGAAAATACAAAACCAGATCGCGATGAGAAAAGTTTGCATCGTCATACAATCCCTTCTTTCGCGTGTTCCAAATCACCATTCGAGCTACAGCCAGGATCGCGAGAAACACCACACGCTTCTCACCCTGAAACGGAGGAAGAACGTTGTCCACGACGTAACCAACGTCGAGCAGCACGAACTGCTTGGGTTCGATGCGAGCCGTCCACTCCCCGACGTGATCCCAAAACGGGCGAACTCGCTCGCAGTAGTAGAAGGCGTGCTCAGCCGTTTCTTCCAATCCACTGGCGCAGCGAGGACAATCAGGCATGTCTGCTAGGCCCGCTTTGTAGTTCAAGCCGAGAAGGGGTAACGCATTCCGTACAAGTCGCCAGGTGAGCGAGAACTCGGAGTTGTTCAAGAAGCTCGATCCTGGCGCCCAATTCCAGTGAGAGCGGATCTCCTCCGCCGTCCAGCCTCGCCGCTCGCTAAGAGGATCAGAAGCGGAACCCACCACTAACTCCCGATATAGCTCTTTCCGAGGCCATGAAAGGTCACTGGACCCAAGAAGGTTACGAAGGGCCTTTCGGCACTCGCTAAAAAACAGTGCTTCGCCCAAAGGCCTACGTCGACCTTCAGCCTTTGGGTCTGACTTGAGGCGAGGAAAAGTCCGACTCGCCTTTCGTCTCCACACTGAGTCCCCTGTCAAGGACCGGCCGAGGTATGCAAGTCTTTCAGCAAGCCAGTGGCTCTCCAGATCAGGCATACCCAGACCCCCGTTGCGTGTACGTTGGATACAGACCTGCCTACGGACCATCGGCCTTGCACCTCCCCAGAGTAATCTGGAGAGGGATTGTTGCAGTGCCAACCGACGTGCCTTAGGCAGAGGAAGTACAGCCAATCGGTAAAGGATCAGAGGGAAGACGTACGTGGCGCACGCCTCCGCCCTGCCCTTTAAGGACAACCTCCTTGAAAGCCAGATTCCCACCTGAGCATTCACCTTGGTTTGTACTTCCGACCAATTTCGCTCCAGTTGGAGGCCGGGCCCGAACCACACCCCGAGGATGCGGATGGGTCCGTCACTCCAGCGGAAAGGCCCCGGAAGAGTATTGCTACCCCTCCAAGCACCAAGCCGCAAACCTTCGCTTTTGTCAAAATTGACCTTGGCTCCTGCGATCCGCTCGTACTCGACAACCGCCTCTTTCACAGCCTTTATATCCAGACGGCGGGATACAAAGACTGTGATGTCATCAGCGAACGCGGAAACCCTTGCCGCAAAGCTGCTAACAAAAGGCATACCGTGCAGGGACGGACTTGTCCCCTCATCCCTAAGCCTGCGCAGGAGGGGCTCCAACGTGAGGACATAGAGTAGAGGAGACAACGGGCAGCCCTGTCGCACCGAACGCTCGATCGCGAATACCCTCGAACGCCTTCCGTTCACCTGCACCACTGCCTGAGGGTTGTGGTACATCATGCTAATCCATCTGCGGAACTCCGGTTTGAATCCGGCAGTCTCCAAAACAGACGCCAAGAACCGATGGTCAACCCTATCGAAGGCCTTGGACTGATCTAAACTGATCAGCGCGGCTTCTGTGTCGTCTTCTATCCCCTCTAGGACCCCGCGAATCAAGTGCAGATTGTCCTGGATCGATCTTCCCTTCACAGCAAAGGTCTGTTCAGGTCCGATCAGATCACTGATGACACGCTGTAAACGATTCGCCAAGACCCGGGCCAAAATCTTTAACTCTGTGTTAAGCAGAGTTATGGGCCTGTAGTCATCTAAACCCTCCCAAACATGCCTGCCACCTTTCTTCAGCAATGTGATCACGCCCTTGGTAACGCTACTAGGGATGGCTCCCTGGGCGAACCAATGGTTGAACATATCCGTCAGAATAGGCACAAACATGTGCGACATCCTCAAGTACACTTCGTAGGGCAAACCATCTAGTCCCGGCGACTTGTTCAGGCCGACCTGCTTCAACGCATCACGGACTTCGCATTCAGTAACCACACCCTCGCAGCCAGCCGCTTTAGCCACCCGGAGGCGGGGAAAGTCGGTAAGATAGCTACGAAACTCCCGGATCGGGAGATCAGTACAGCGGGCAAAGCGATCCCGAAAGTGCGCCCGAAAGGCATCACGTATCTCACGACTCGAATGCAGCAGTCGCCCGTCCGCGGTCTTGACAGACGCGACGTACCGATCGGGGAACCTTCGCACTTCTTCTTCACGCGCAGTCGCGTTCGATTTCACAGCTTCGTAGAGAACTCTATTTAACCTAGATCTAACTACGTATCCCTTGTAGCGCTCGCTATTCTCACGCTCAAGGTCCCTCCTAGCTAGTTCTACACCTAGGGAGTCCCCCCCAGCCACCGCCCGGGAAAGTCTATCGTCTATAGCCTTCGCCTCCTTGGCCTTATCTAGTTTGAGCTGTTGACCGTATTTGGTGGCGAAGTCTCTAATCCTATATTTGAGAGAAGCCCACCACCTATTCCCGGTAACCGCCCCCACTAACGCCCGCTGAATTAGGGATTCCAGCCGGTCCCGGAAGTCCCGTATCTCCAGTAAGGAGGTATTGAACTTCCAGTAACCGGCCAGACTAGGCCTATTTACTAACCGTAGACTGACTCTAACAAGTTTATGGTCAGTCCACGCTATCAAGTGGAACGTGGGACAACTAACAAAGTCAATGTCAGCTCGTCTCACTAACACTCTGTCCAAGTAGGAACCTACTTTGGCAGAGGGCGAACTATCTAGCCACGTCCACATCTCCCGCCCTGGGTGATCGAGACGAAACCTGTCGACGAGACCGTGACGAGTCACGAAGCCGACAAGGCTGCTCTCACACCTTCCCGCACGACTAGCTCCCCAACCGACCTTATCTATCTTGGGATCAAGGATCGCATTCCAATCTCCCATTAAGACTAGCCGCTTCGTATCGTCCAGGAACGGCGCCAACCGACGAAAAAAGGAAACCCTCTCCGCAGCGATATTGGACGCATAAACCGCAATGGAGGAACGCAACTGCCAGATGATTATTTGGTCCGTCTATTTATACGTTTTCTGTAGGCTCAGAACGGCAATTTTTGTGCCCCGCGGGAAGCGTTCCGATTGGATATTTATTAATGTATTTTTTTTTTTGTTAATTTATCGCAAACGGAAGTTCTGCGCGGAGCCCATGCGTGAGCGACTAACTTTTCATTTTGGGTTGGGAACTCGAAGTGTTAACTTCCGTTTTTTTTTTCTTTTCTTCTTTTCTTTCTTTTTGTTTTTTCAAATCAAGGCAAGATCTCGTCTTGTAACACTTATATTCACTGTGAAACAATATAAAATTTTGTATGTGCACATATACATGTGTGCACATGTGCATGCATGTTTGTTTGTGTATGTACGTGTGTATTCATATGTGCATATGTACATGTATATTTTTGTGAGTGTGTGTATACATGTATGTGTTGAATTCTTGTCTCTTTCTGACTGAAATAACTACATGTTTTTTTGCGTATGTTGTATTCCGAGTTAGGAATTTAATTTCGCTTTTTAATTTTAGGACTTTTATTAATTCTATTTTTTTCTTTTTGTTTGTTTTGAATTCTGAAAACAGCTGTCATTTTTCACACTTTAAAATTTCTAAATTTGCCTAAATTTTTAACCTCTGTAAAGAGGCCCCTCATGTTTTGTGATCTGTGCTGTAGACTGTTTTGATCTGTTGTCAAAATTGTTCACTCATTTGCTTTGATATTGTTCTGGAAAAATGTAAGAAATGACTTTTAAGAACTCAATAGGATATGCACTGTTGCAGAGAGAAAGAAGACAAATATGTATATGATTGCAAATGATATGTGGATGTGTGTATATATGTGTCTATTTCTGTATGCATATTCATAGTCATGTTGTTTGCATCAATGAAATATCTTATACTCTCTCTCTCTTCTTCTCATTTTCTTTCTTTCTAAATAGAAATATGTGTATATATGTCTGTGTGAGAATATGTGTATGTAAGAATATATATATATATATATATATATATATATTACAACAGTGTCACTATCTCACTTGGTGGGTTTGTGGCTGACCAAATGTGGTATAATTTGGAGAGTGTTCAATATCTGTGATAGAGCTATTATATAATATAATAAATAAATATATATTAGTTTTTATATATATTTAATAGCATGGATGCTTATCTGCAACCACTGGTTTCATGCCGTCTTTATACGACAATCATCAGGCAGAAAAAGCCAGCAAATAAAAGATGCTATTAAATATATATAGGAGGTGCCTGTGGTGTAATTGTTATCGTCATAGGAAATGGACACGGCGACTCGAGTTCAAATCCTGGATGAGACTAATTGCATTTCACATAGCACTTGGGAAAGGTATGAATCCAATTATTCTCCCTCCAGCTATGGGTAAATAGTAGGACAGACTGGGTTCTTCAGCCTTGGTGAGGCAACTAGTCTAGGAGAAGGAAAACTCTGAATTCAAACCTGTCAAACTCCGCTTAAAAATTGACCTTATATCATATCCTGCCTGAGCAGAGGAGTTGGTAAATAGGATTAAATATATATAAAAATTAATATATATTTGTTTATTATATATATATATATATATATATGGGGGAGGTATGACACAAGACCACAAGATTTTGTGCATGAGATATCAAACTATCATACACACACACATGCACACATGCGTGTGTGTGTGTGTGTGTGTGTGTGAATCTATGTATAATTGAGTATTTTTATTATACCACCCTCAAGGGTTTAAGAGTAATGTTATAATGACTTTGCTATTATTACATGTGAATTTTATATGAATTATTTTTAAGGGAAAATCAAAATGTATCAATGTTAAGACAAAAATGTCTTTTAATAACTTTTTATAATCCTTTCACTGTCTGTTGCCTCAATAGGGATCATATAACATACATTGAAACAGACCCAATATTATATTTTAAAATCAATGCACTTCTTACACCTCATTCTATCCTTGTTATTTCAAGCTTATCAATAATTGATTAGACTTTTCTTTTGAATTTCTTTTTAAGTTGCATTTTTTAAGGGGTTAACTAATTTCAGTTTTTAAAGTAAGATTTTTACTCGTATTTTCAGTTTGGTTTGGTTTGGTTTCTTTGTTTAATAGCATATCAACCATTGTAGGTTATTTAATGCCAAAGCCATTCTCCTTGAAGAACAGTAGTAGTACTATCTAACCCATAGCTGGGAGGATAAGGGGATTCATACCTTTCCCAAGGGTATTTGCCCGAAAGTGAATGTAATAGCGCAACTGGAGTACAAACTTGCTTACTACAATTCTGCAGTCCATGGCTTTAACCATTACACCCCCCTTGGATCTTCAAGTTCTTTTAAGGTTGAGTTTGATTTTAGCCATGTAAATTCACTTCTAATGAAACAAAAGAACAAACTGAATATTGAAAAACATTATAAAGTGAAATTAAAAATCATTTATTTAAAACCAAATCCCACTGCTCCTCTCAAAGATTATCAACCACATCCTCTCCTTTTAAAAAGTTTAACCAATCTATAAAAAAAGAAACAAAAGTTGATTTTTAAAACTTTGTAATAATCTTACTATTATTTTACATATTTTTATTTAATCATTCTACTTATGACTTTTAGATTTTTATCAAAATAATTAAGGAGTTGATTAACATTTCCTTGAAGATTTTGACAGTCAAAGAAGTTTAGGGTTCCCTGCTCTACATCAATATGTATGTTTAGCGCTGGTTAAATTGTTATTTTTAGCAATAGGTATATTTGTTATTGTTAGTGAGGAGAGGTTGTGTATACGTTGAGTTGTTTCCTCGCTAAGTTTGTAAGTTAATAAAGGAAGGATGAAGAAGTAAGATGTCGATAGTCAAAATGTGTTTAGGAATAGTTTTTATTTGCAGCATGGAATATGTAGCTTGCTTTTGTGCTGCAAGTCTCGTAGTGAGTGAGGAGATGAAATGGAGTTATGAGAAGGTTGAGATGACAGCGCGTATCGTGGGACGTGCAAGGGATTGTGTTCGCTGTAGTTTAGCGAAAGTCTTGTTTGCTGTTGAAGGAAATAAACTTTGGAGTCACCTTGAGTTTTGTGTGTCTGATGATTTGGGGAGAGGTGTGCATTGTCTCCATTAAAGAGGCCCAGAGGTGAAATGAGATCTAGGTGTCGAGAGCAGAATAAGGCATCGCATCGACATAGCCAATTTTGGGGGTGACATAAAGTTGTCTCCTGTGGAGGCGTATTGAATGTATCTAATTCATATTCAACTGGGATTCCTTGGTCTCAGTGATAGATGCAAGGAATCCATAAATTAGATATGTTCCCTTATGTGTCCATGCCGCTGCTGCTATTGAAGAACGGCCAGTGGGACGTCCGCACTGGACGGCATTGTTCAGCCAAAAAGACTGTGTTTAGCAGCTTACCCAATTTCTGTTGCCCAGAAAAGGAGATCCGGGTTGAATAGGAAAAGTCATCCTGATTGGGTGAAATTATGCGTCGAATTAAATTGCACGCCAAACCAAAATACCTTTTGCTACATATGTATATCAAATTTGATAATTCTGAATCAAACTGTTTGGATGGCTTAAGAGGATGGACCAACAAACTCTTCCCAATTATTGATATAGATGTTTTTTAAGCCAAAAAAGGCAATACAAACTGATTTTGTAGTTGGTTTTCAGCTTTTTTCTCTCTTCTTTCTTTTGTTTAATGACATAACAACCTTTGTGGGCTATCTAATACCAAATTCATTCTTGTAGAAGAATAGTCATAGCACTATTTAATCCATAGCTCAAGGGAATAAGAGGGTTCATACTTTCCCAAGTGTATTAGACTGAAAGTGAACATAGTAGTGTGATTACAGTTTGAAGTTGCTATGTTGTTATAGTCTTATACATAAGGCACTATGCTACTCCATCTTGTCAGCTTTTTATGTTCAAATGTAAATTGAAAATGAAAATATTTATTGAGGATTGAAATAAACTTTCATATACACATTTTTCTACTTTTTTTAAAAGAATAGGTTAAAAAATTTTATCTGGGATAATGACTTTATCATCAGTAGAGATATGAGTAATTATGTTTATTTGTTTGTTTGTTTGGGTTTTATGGCATATCAACCTTTGCAGGTTATTATTGCCAAATCCATTTTAACACAAATAATCAGTTCTATTTCAAACAATGCAGTTTTGCATGAATACAGTTTTAAAGTAGTAAAGTAAAGTTGGTGATCGTAGTTGAGGGCGACCAGAAGGCTCCCTTTTCAATAGCTACAACACTGAGGTGTACGGGAGGGCGCTACTCCATTCCCTGGATTGCTTCACTTTAACCTTGATACATACCTTATATTGCTGAGTGTTAAGCAAGGAGGTATCAAATATCATTTTTTAAAGTCTTTGGTATGATGCAATGTGGGATTGAACCCAGGTCTCCTGGACCATTGGTGAACACTCTACCCACTAGGCCAATGAGATACAGTTTAATTGTCAAAAACACTTCTATTTCAAGCAATTCAGTTTAGTCAAACAATTCTATTTCAAACAATTCAGTTTAACATACAAAAACAGTTCCATTTCAAACAATTCAGTTTAGCATTAGTACGCAGTATAGTTCTATTTGACCCATAGATAGGAGCCTATCAGATGCTACCACTCCAGGCCAGAATAGACTTGGGGGCAATAGCAATGAAGACGTACTCTACATTCCCCAAAGCTCCAGTATTACTGGAACCTCACCATCAGATTGTTTAGAGTCATATCCAGGAAACTCATTGGGGTGGGGGATCTTACTCTTCTGCAGAGAAGCAGTGTGTATTCTACAGCCCCAGCTGACTGGGCAATATGAGTAATTAGTTGATGACGATATTAGGGATCCTTTGTAAGCATGCAAGTGGACACAAAGAACTGGTTTGAAGTTTTAGAACTTCAGCTGATAACTTCTAGATAAGTAAATTAAGCTGAAGTATTATATTTCAATATCCCCACAAAAATCAAATGTAAATTGCAATCAAATCAATTTATTAATTAATTCCATTACTTAGTTATGGTCATTTATTCATTAATTCTCATCTGCTTACTGCAAATTTTACAAATTCAAGACTATAAAGAAAGATACTTCCTTCTTCATTTGAAATCAGAGTTGATTTTTTTTTTAGATACCACATACTTAATAAGTTTGTTCCAATCCTTTAAACAGAATTCCCACCTACACATTTTCCACCCACTACTGAGATTACAAGTTATAGATTGATTGCAAATGGGAAGGGTGTGTAATTAAATATCAAACATTTTTCTAGATAGATATATCATCAGTATCATAGATTCATAGCAGAACCATGGAACACCCAACCCAAAATATTTTTCTCTGACCTTTAATCTTTACTTAAGGATACAGTACCTTGAAATCAGATTTTATTTTATGATAATGCTTAAAGGCTGCTCAATATCAACTCACATTCTATTTATAGAATTGATATTATAACTATTTGTTAAATAGATAAGGGAAAGTATCCTATAATTAGCATTCAGTAGTTATCTTCCTTGGGAAATTATAATGATCAGGGGAGCATGTATGCCGATTCTACACTTAGTAATTTGCACACTGAATTGGAAATTGCTTTATTCTGTAAGTTAGAAAATTTTATTTTCATTATACTTGTAAAAATCTCACTAGAATGTTCCATTGAGGTGTGATCAAAAAGTATGAAAACTGATACTTTACATTTATTTATTTAAAATTTAAAATTTAAATGAAGGTAGGTGCACAGCTGAGCAACATATATAATAAAATAATGATGTCTCTGTGATTAAACAAATCAGTACCAATTTTTTATATTTTTTAGTCTAAAATCTCTATACCTTTTGAATAGCTGTTTTTGTTAAAAAAAAACGAGTTTGTGCAAGTGCAATACTCCTTATTCACCAGACTTTGCTCAGAGTTATCATTTTTGTTTCCAAAACTTAAAATTTACCTGAAGGTTAAGATTTGAGAATGTGGAGAACAATATATGGCTGTGCTGTTTCATACCTTCTCAAAAGAAGATTTTCAGAGTTGTTTTTAACTAATGAAAAACTTGCTGCTGTAAGTGTGTTGAATGCCATAGGGACTATTTTGAAGAAAATTAATGTTTCCTTAATTGATCATTTTTCTCTCGGTAAATATAGGCTTGATAGTATTTTAAACACAATTAGTATGCTGTGTTACTGTAACATAGAAACATACAATCTCTTATTCCCCCCCAAAAAAACAACTGAGTTATAATTAATAAAAAGAAGGTTATTATGATTGTTGTGAAGGATTTTACTTTTTATTCTGCTAGAAGAATTTTCTATAACATTGTGATATAACAATCAGCAATTTGTCACTTGACATATCTCTTTCATGAAAAAAAAATTCTTGTAAAATATGTGGTAAAAAATGCAGTATAAATCTCAATCAATTAAATGACTTTGCAATTACAAGGTTATGTGACTTCTGATTAAAATGCTCATTTGACACATTCTAATGATTGTAGTGAGGTATCTTGGAATTTGCTGCTAGCTAATTATAGGTTATGGATTTATTACAGTGTAATATGAAAGACTTATCTTATTTACCAACCCCACCTCTCAGGCAGGATATGACATAAGGTCAATTTTTAAGCGGAGTTGAACAGGTTTGAATTCAGAGTTTTCATTCTCCTAGACTAGTTGCCTTACCAAATTTGAAGAACCCAGTCTTCCCTACTATTTATCCATAGCTGGAGGAAGAATAATTGGATTCATACCTTTCTCAAGGGTACTAGTGCAAGGTGAAATGCAATCAGTCTCGTCCAGGAATTGAACTCGTGTCACCATGTCCATTTCCTACAACGATAACCATTACACCACAAAAGACTTTGAATTCAAAATCTGATGGGTGTGGGGCTAACAACTGCACCCCATAAAACCTAGGTTTTACAGAAACTGTAGAACTATCACTATCATGGTGTGGTTGTGGCCTTATATTTCTCTGAGCATCTACAGGAATAAATAATATGGATGACCTTGGTGTATCAAATAGAAATTTCTTCAAATGGATATAAAATAATGAATAACTTTATCTTTTTTATCAACACTGCATATGATTTTGCAAAGATTATTAGAATAAATGAAACTTCTCTTTGATATGCCATTGTATTTCTTTTAATATCTCCTTCATCCTCAAATCTTACCCTTGTGATGAATTTTCAGTTTTGGAAGTAAGAAAAAGTCACATAGAACAAGGTCTGGTAAGTATAGAGAGAGTTGCACTCACACAACCCTGTGTTTCACCATATTGATCAAACAATATTGAAACTGTTGGCCAAAAGTATAAAGAATTAGCTCTGACTTGTCTAAACAGTATTCTACATGTTTAGACATCATAACATTATCATTTAAACTACTCAGCTGTACAAATGTCTTTATTTAAATCTTAGATATTAGAATTTTTGAAATTTTGTGATACTTTTTAGTCACACCTCATATGAATAGTATAAAAATTTTTTCTTAAATTATGACTTATTTGTCAACAAATTTAAATGTATATGATAATAAGATATCATTATCCTTTATTATTTTGGACAATTTTTTCTGAATGATATATAACTCTTATCCTTAAAGGTCACCGCAACCTTAGATAATAAAATCAAATTTTATACTTATTCAAATACTTTTTATCAATATTTTATGTAGGGTAATATTCATAAAGGCTAATTATTAGTCATAAAATATTTTTATCAATGCATGTAGACTTATCAAAAGATTGAGGACAAAGGTGCAAAAATTTCACATTTTAGTGATAATGTTGTTATGTATGAAATTTACATACATTTGACTTGTAATATGAAAAAGAAAAAATTTAAAAGAGTCTAGAAATTACAATGTCTCATTCATTGGCCTAGTGGGTAGAGTGTTCGCCAATGGTCTGGGAGACCGAGGTTCAATCCCAGATTGGGTAATACCAAAGACTTTAAAAATGGTGCTTAAAACCTACTTGCTTAACACTCAGCATTATAAGGTACGTATCAATAGTAAAGTGGAGCAATCCAGGGATAGGAGTAGCGCCCTCCTGTTCACCTCAGTGTAGTAGCTATTGAAAAGGGAGTTTTCGGGTCGCCCTCAACTACAGTCGCCAATTTTACTTATATATCAGTGCCCACCATTGAATCACAAGAGGGGAGTCCCCTTGGGATAATGGCTAAAATGCTGGACTGCAGCCTTGAAGTAAGTGAATTCAAATTCCAGTTGTGCTATTACTATGAACCCACTTATTCTCTTATCTAAATAGTATCACTGCTTTTTTTTTTTTCTACAAGGCTGGATTTTGCATTAAATAACCCTGCTTCCTGCATTTCCTCTTACTATACCACTGTACAAATTTTTCATCTGATGATAACTCAAAATTTTGGAAAGTAAATATCAATAAAGTCGAAGCACCCAAGCAATACCTCATGATATTACTGGGCTTGATGGTTATTCTATTATAATGTAGGAGTGAGTACCACATCCATGTAGATACAGCTTTCTCCTGATCATAGAGCATCTTTATATATTTCCTCTTTTCTAATGTAAACATTCCAAGTTAGCTAAGTACAGTAAAACTTCACCATCCTATTTCAATTGGAAATATGTTTGTTATTTAGCTGTGTTTCCTGTCTTCTTTTATATTTTCTAACTTACTTTCATAAGTCCAGTCCACATTTTTCTGAAAAGGAAACCTTTACATGAAGAGCTAACCTAGGTTTAGGGAATTGGAACAGTGCATGTGAACCAAATGTAGTATTGGTTTCTAATCCTGCTGAGGGATTGCTTCAAAGGGGACCATAGAAACTAGGTGTTTTGTTATGGTCAAATTTACCAAATTTTGCATAGCATCTAGTATATGCAATGAGCTATGAATAAATAAAAATTCAAAATTGTACAAAATATTCAAATTTTAATCTTTTCAGACATACAACAGCCAATGCAAAAAACAGCGTCCTGAGTATGACACAAAACTGCATCCAGCGGTGAGGCTCCAGTTCTGGAGCTCTGGTGAGAGTGAAGAAACCCTTAATTGCCATTAATCCCAGGTTCACTCTGACCCAGAACAGTAATATTTATTAGGGTTCCATTTATAGATCAAGTAGATCTGTTTAAAAATTATTTTTATTTGATTGGGCTTGTTATTCAGTTGTGATCTTTGTGAAAATACTTCTTAACAATATAAAAAATGTAAATATGAACATATAATGAATGCAATTCCCAAATCTCTTGGCATAAAATAATCCTCAATGGGTTGACATGCTATTAAAATCAATCAATCAATCAACAAAAACACATAAATTAGTTTACACATACATGCACACACTCACACATATGAGGGTTATTTAATAAATGAAGTAAATTTTTCCAAAGGAGTTGGCAGTAGGAAGCACTGTTTACAGTTGTACCTTTTTCAAGGAAATCAATAGTGAATGGTCCTTTCATGTCCCAAAATACTGTCTGTATGACCTTCTATAATGATCTCTGTGCTCAGAACCTTTTCCTTATTGGAGAGTTAGTGTGTTTTCACTCCATGGACTGACTCTTCAACTTACACTCATAGTGGCAAACCCATGTTTAGCCCATTTGTAAACATTTTTTCAACTAAAATATGCTTCTTTACTCACATCACACATACTTCTGTAAATTTCACATGGTTTGCACTTCTCAGCCACCAAAAATTTGATGACAGACCTCTGTTCAAGCCTGAAATATGGTGATTTTTTTCCATTTAGACTAGCCTTTAAACAAATATTTTTGTGAGATTAAAATAATGTTTGCTATAAACCAATTCCAAACAATGCAGAGTTTCCATTTATGGAAAAAATTTTGAAAAAGAATGTATTTTGCTTATTTTCAAAAAAAAAATCCCCTCATTAATTGAATGACCCTTGGACATATAATCAAAAAGTACATGTGATAAAAAGTACTGAAACTAAAGCTTAAAAGTCTTTAAATTTGAAATTTTCAAATTCAGTTGAAGATTTGTGCATATCTGTGTAACTTATTTAATTAAGTAATGATGTATAGATGTCTAGACTGCTGTCAAGATGATTTAGTGCCAATAATTATTGAACAGCAGTTTTTAGTGTAATGCAGTATTGTACATAGCTTTATAGAACTTTCTCTTGTTTCTTAAACTAAAAATTCATCTCAAGTGTAAGATTTGAGGACATAGAGCACATTAAAAGAAATATGCTGATGCAGCATATCAAAAGAGGAGTTCAGAAGTGTTTTGATTAATGGAAAACTCACTAGAATAAATGTGTTGACTGACAAAGGGACTATTTTGAAGAAAATTTTAATATTTCATTTATTGTTCATTTTTTCTTGGTAAATACAGCTTCAATCTCAATGCTTTTTACACACACACACACACACACACACACACACACACACACACACACACACACACACACACACATATGTATATTGGGTTATGTCAAAAGTTTTTTGCATTTCAAACTATTTTGTATTTCATATTTCAAGTATTTCAGCATCTGTTCAAAAAGCTAAGCTTCTGGAGATATTGATTGATGGTGCTCTGTGAAGAACCAAATTCTGTGGACAATGTACAAGAGCTTATGCTTGGCTGTGGTTCAACCATTTCAAGCAAGGTCTCATCTTCATAACAGAAGGTTTCTCTGACATTAGTTTGTCTTCAAAGCTAGTGTCACCTTTCTTGAAACGATTGAACCAGTTTTGTGCCACACATTCGTTGACAGTTCTGAGGCCTTCTACCTCATTAATCTCTTTTGCCACTGCCCTTGTAGTCAGTGATTTTTTCTATTGGGAGTGTAAAATGGCTCTAATTGAAATTTTTTTTCTCTATTTATTATCAAAGCCGTAAATTAAAGAATAAACAATTAATGTTTATATGTTATATATGAAAATAAATGATAAACAATTCAGCAATGACTGCACAAGTTGTTTTAAATTAATTAACATACTTGCCAAAATTCATCAGTGAAAATCTGAAAATTTTTTTGGCTCAACCTTGTATATATATTGGAAGAGAGAAAATAAAAATGACTCTGATTATTTTAAGAAATTTTATTCCAGATAATAAAATAGTAAAGAAGAATGATAGAATATGGATATAGAGAGAATAAATTTGTCTTATAGATAAAACTGTAGCACCTCTGAGACCCCAAATAAGCTTGCATGAATATACATTGGGGTGTACTTATTTTTGGCCTGCAATATATTTATATTTTTGGTAACAGGGTTTCAATGCTGTAGAGTTCTGTAATTAAAAAAAGAAACCTCATAATATCCATTTGATTGTATAATATACCATTAGAAATAATAAAATTCTGATATCTTTCATTTAGGAGAAAATTAGGTTTTCATTAAAAACAATCATCTGGATGTACTTTTTTATAGGTAATATTTCAACAAGGCATGTTAAAAAACCTTTTTATATAGCTATGACTGTCATCATAAAAAGAAAACTGTATGACTGCCTTGGTTAGTATTGAGGCTACATGTATTAAGGTGAATGTATTTGAAGTGATTTTGAGGTATGTACTTATGTACAAGAGATACTGTACCATATATATGTATGTATTCAAACAACCCCTTCATCATAAACAGGATTTTATTCCATGAATTGAAACTGTAATGTCTGGAATTTGTTTATAGTAACAATTATTTAATCTTGCAAAAATATTTGTTTTGAGGCTAATCTAAATGGCAGCAAGTAAAAGAGTATTCCAGGCTTGAACAGAGATCTGTCATCAAATTTTTGGTGGCTGAGAAACACAAACCATGTGAAATTTACAGAAAAATGTTTGATGTGTATGAAAAAGCATGTTTTAGTCAAGAAAATAGACTAAACAAGGGTTTGCCACGATGATCCTGAGTAAAAAAACAGTCCATGTAACGGAAACACTGACTCTCCAGTAAAGAAAAAGTTACCAGCGTAGCTGTTTGTAAAGAAAGTCATGCTGACAATCTTCACTATTGATTTCCTTGAAAAAGGTGCAACTGTAAAAAGTGCTTCCTATTGCCAACTTTTAAGGTAAAAATCACCTTATTTATTGAATGACCCTTGTATTATGATAAAGTGAAACTGGAAACTTGCCACATACCAGCAGTGGATGACTTGCATACCAGCACCAGTATGTGTACCACCACTTTGATTGGCATCACTCTAATTTATAAATCACTATGCACAAATAAATGCATGTGGATGCATTTGAAATATTTACAACTATTTTTCACTTACATGCAAATGTGGGTAAATAAACTTTTTTCTTCTTTTTTTTTTGAGTTTCCTAGGCTATTTTTCTCTGCTTAAAAAAATCTCTCTATGTGTCCTCAAAGATCTGCTGTCTTCTCTTTTATACTTCATGTGCTTGAAGGCAATCTCATGTACACAGAAATTCACACATACCTGCACTCCTTTACATGCATAAGCATACTAAAGTAAGATACACAAGTAAGTTGAAATTAGAACTCATAATGTTTGATATCTGGCAAATTATCTGCTACACTGCCCTGCAATCCTCTCTGAGCAGGCCATAAGATAGAACAATAACAGAGATATGGAATTATAAATAGAAACTGATAGGCCTGCCAGAGAGTGAGATAAAAACACTATTTGATGGCAGGGCTTCAGCCATACTCCAAGAACAGAAGGAAGTTGAAGTGGTTGATAGAGGCAGGGAACCAGCAGTAATTAAAACTATGGCTAGACAAGAGACAAGCTGTTGCAAAAGACTGGGTGAAGGATATGGGTTGTTGATGAGATTCAGTTCAGGTAGGTAGAGAAATATCAGGGAATATAAAAGTGAATGGCTGAATTTGTCTGGAAAGAAAAAGAAAAGATAAGAAATATCAGGAGAAGGCTAACTAAGGTAGAAGGAAGGAAGGTCAGAAAGAATTTTGGATTAAGTTAGGCTAGGATTGGTTGGTTGGTTTTATGGCATGTCAACTCTCATGAGGTTATTTAATACTGAAATCAATCTTTTTGCAAGCTATTAATTGTTTTCAAGTGACTAATGATAATAATAAATTTATACATCATTAAATGATTTCAAATAAGTATTCCTATTTAATAATAATAATCTTTTATTTGGATTCAGTTATCTGGTAACAAATATTCTTAATACGAATAATTCACACAGAGTTATAAGGTTCGAAGTTTTACTCTTTAATACTAATTATTCATACACAATTATATGGTTTCAAGTAACTATTTCTCTTCAATAATAATCATTTATTTATACACAGTTATTTAGTATCAAGTATTGCTTCTGAACACATTTATAAGGTTTTAAGTATCCCTCAAATGAATAATTTTCAAACAGATGTGACACATAAATAGGACTCTAACAGGTACTACCAATCTGGGTTAGAGTAGCCCTGGGAGTAATGATAATGAAGAGGTACTCCTTACTCCCCAGTGCTTCAGAACTGGAGCCTCTCTACCAGCTGTAGTTTAGAGTTATATCCAGTATAATATATTGTGTGAAAATTAAAATAAAGAAGACACTGTTCGGTCCATGATTTTATTGAGACCAATATTGTACACGTGTGTGTGGACCGTCAGATATATAAAAGAATGGCGTAGAGAATTATTTCCGTTTCTTGATGTTGTGTTATTGAAGAGTTCTAGTACAAGGGAGATAACTTATTTCTAACTATTATATCCAGGACACTCCTCTGAGGGGGATAAATAGGATGTACTATCAATTCTTGTAATAATATAATATAATATGATAAACGCAATATAATATAACAATATGTGACAGTCACTAGCAGCAACCAACAGACACACGGGGAGAAGAGTAGTGGGAAGTTGCTGACCAGAACCCCCTAGAGTAGAAAGAATGAGACTCCTTTTTGCCAAGTCAGCATGAATTGGAAGGCGAGGTGGGTTAGCTTGAAATGGTACAGTTGAACAGAGACACATGGTGGGAACAGTTGGAAAGAGAAATGTGACATGAACAGTGGAACAAAGACCCATGGCATAGACAGTTGAAACATGTGGTGTAAGCAGTTAGGAAGAAAAGGCATGACCACTTGCAGGAAAATAGGCAACAAAGAAGAAGCCTGATAGAACATAATTTTCTATCATGTCTATATCGAGTATACACATTAAACATCATTTCATTTCTCAGATAAGACCTATCTTTATATCTTTTGGAACTTATGTGTTTATATTATTTTGTTATTTAATGGAATAAATGTTGTTGAAATAAGTTGTTGAAATTGCTGTTGTGTTTAATCGTATTTTGCTATTCTGATACTTTGTTTCCGTGCAATAATTCCTCAGCCTGTTGTCAATACCATTCTTTTATCATCATTATTATCTGTGAAATATCCCTTACAAGCCAATTTGATTAGTAATAAATTTTTGTTTATGTACTTCTTTGATGATGTGTCCGGGACAAGGAATACCAAAATATCAGGAATACCATCCACACATGAGAAAAGGGTGTAACAAATAAAATAAACTCTATAACAAGATGTAATAATAATTCTCTTATGGAAGTAAAATATGGAATAATCTTTAAAATGTTTTTTTTTGTCTGATTAGTTCAATTTGATAAAAATCACGATAAATCTAAATTTCCATGATTAGCTCTATTATTCAAGCAGTTTTTCATTAAAATTCAGTCCAATATAAGTAAGCAAGAAAACATATTGTGAAAAAAAAACCAAAATTTTGTCAGGAAAATTTTTCCCTATCTTGGCCTTCAAATTTATGGCCTCCATCAAGCCCAGAAAAAAAGGAGGAAGAGGACTTACCAGCATTCAAGATAGCATCAATGCATCAATTCAATGACTAGGTGACTACATAAACAAGCCCAGAAGAAGACTGATTACAGCTGCCAGAAACAATACAGACAACACAAGTATCAACATAAAAAAACAGAGAAGAAAAACAACTGTATGAAAATCATTTTGAAGGCATATTGATACAATAATAGAAAAAAAATGGTGGCCATAATGAGTAAATTTACTGTTTGTATCCCTTTTCTTATTTTGTTGTTTATTATTTAAAATCAAAATTAATCTTGTTTTATGATAAAGTTGTTTATTATCATACTAGAATATCCCTAATTTTGCTTCTACACCCTATAAACACTATAAGTAAAAGTAAAGTTGGCAACTGTAGTCAAGGGCGACCAGAAGGCTCTCTTTCCAATAACTACTGTAGGGGAGGGTGCCACTCCTTTTCCAGGATTGCTCCACTTTACCCTTGATATGTACCTTATATAGCTGAGTGTTAAGCAAGTAGGTATCAAGTACCATTTTTAAAGTCTTTAGTATGACGCGATCTGGGATTGAACCCAGGTCTCCTGGACCATTGGCAAACACTCTACCATCTAGGCTAATGAGACGGTGGGCTAAAACTTGTTATTAAATGCTGGCTTTAAACGAATAAATGTAAATCCGAAGTGAGAAAGCAACATAATAAATGAAAGGCAAGAAAATATAAATAAATACGTTTCTAGTAAGAAATTTTTTAAAAATTACTAGGGTGAATTAAAAGTTTTGCAATATTTTGGTGCATGCTAGTTTGTGGTACGTATATCATGTGACCAAAGCAGTTCAAGTCATAGATGGTTCCTGCTATGGTTGGTAGTGTCATGGTAGTTGGTGTGCTGATACATTGTTCCTTATTTCATTCTATGTGAGATTTAAAAACTGCAAAGATGAACATGGAAAACAGTCTAATTCAGGAACTTATGCTCTATGAGATTGAACTGGGCCATGCCACAAAAGCAATCAGAACATTTGTTGTGTGAAAGGTAAAAGTCCAGTTGATTACAGTACAATAACCAGATGGTTCAAGAAATTATCATAGGCTACAAGACCAGATAAGCCTAAAACCAAGGATTCCTTGGCTGTGCTCTTAGCCATGGGGCAAATCTAGCAAGTAGTACTTGGAGAGTATCAGAAAAGCTTGGTATCTCACTGTCCAGTGAGGCTTATCACTTAGCAAAAGCATTCAGAGTTGCTGAATTGCATTTCATATTACCAAAATATTACAAAACTTATGACTCACTCTTATATATAGGAAAGAAGATAAAATTATCAGGAATTCTGAAATTAATCAGTATCACTGTTTAACGTTCTCTGACAAATATTTTCCTGTTTTATTCATGAAATATCTATTGAAATGATTATCTCAATTAAGATAATATCAAAAGCAATATAAGAAGACACTCAACTAAAAAAGTGATATTGCCAGTATCAAGTGTACTGAGATCAATCAGCATATTAGATTAGTCTTGTAAGTGAGAGTGAGAATAATTGATGGTGAAATAACTGTAATCAGCTAATTTTCATCCAGGATTGTTAACCTGAAAAATAAAACAATCAGTTTTATTACTTTCCCGATACACTGTGAATGAGTTTTTTTAGGGGGAAAAACATTGTTGAGATACCCCTGATCTTAATTTTTATGATTATTTACTGTTCTCAAAAACCAAAACCCAGTTATATCTTGGCTATTTGGGAACTGTTAAATATATACAACAGGTTGTGGCAAACTAACTGAAGGCAATGTCAGTTGAAGACTTCCAACACTGTTTCCAAGAATAGGAACATTGTCTTTATTGATGTGCAGCTTTCCAAGAGAACTATTTTGAAGAAGATTAAGTTGATTTGTATTTATTTACCCACTTTCTCCACCACAGACAGGATGTGACACCAGGTCAGTTTTTAATCAGAGTAAAACTGGTTTGTATTCAGAGTTTTATTCTCCTACACTGATTGCCTTAACAAAGCCAAAAAACCCAGTCTACTCTTCAGTTCACCCTTAGCTGGGGGAAGAACAGATGGATTTATGCCCTTCCCAAGGATATTAGTGCAAAGTGAAATGCAAGCATTTACATCTAGGATTTGAACTTAGGTCACCAATTCCATTTCTTAGAATGATAACTGTTGTAATAAGATGGACTATTTCTCTACGTGCAAGATTACAACCCCTTGGCATAGGAATACACACACACACACACTCTGCCAATTTAGAATAAATATGCCTTAACTAAAGTATGCATGCCTTATGTTGTCCTTAAGCCTACTAAGCAATACTAACACCCACAACAACAATATATTACATGATGGCAGCTGGGAGGATAAAAAAAAGCCATTTAAAGGCTTAAAAAATGAAAACAACATTTAAAGGGTTAAAAAAACGAAAACAACATTTAAAGGCTCAACCCCCCCTGAAAATCCTTGTATAAAGAAACAAACCGAAGACACTTCTGGACAAAAAGCCCAACAAACCAACTCGGAAAAAAAAGCAACAAAACGTTGTCTTTTTACAGAATTTTAAGAAAAAACCTGTCAGATAAATAATTCAAACTCTTTTTTGATTATTGCCACGTGCATCATTTTTTTTTACGTGATACCACCATCTTGAATTTGCTTATTTTTTGTAAACTCGTTCAATGTAGAACATTTATAATGGCCAATAATGATATCCCTTATATGGACAGGCAATCCTCAAATCTAGCTGAAACATTTAAATTGTTTAAACAGTGGTTGGAGTTTATTTTGTTGTCAATAAAATAAAAATAGAACAACAAGTAAACTACATACTATTGAGAGTTGGGAATGAAGGTTTAAAAAAATACAACACATGGTTATTAACGGAGGAAGAAAAACATACTCCAGAAATTATTTTTAATAAATTCACTGAATAACTCGAACCTAAAGAAAATTTTAGAATAAACCATTTGAAATTAATGATTTATAAACAGGAAGCTGAGGAATTGTTAGACGACTTTGTCAACAGATGCAGGCGAATGATTCAGAGATGTTCATTAACAGAACAAGAGCAACAGCAACAGATAATAGAACTCATTATTGCCAGTACTCCCATTGCAGACTTCCAAAAGGAGTTACTAAGAAAAGACAAAACTCTAACCCTGGAAGAAACTGTTAGCATTGGCAAAACATATAAAGCTTCCAACATTCACATTGAACAACTGAGGGCTATGGTAAATAATAATGTGGATAATACTAATATACAAGCCATAAGAACACCAACACATTCTACTATGTCAAATCAATGTCTCAAATGTGGTAAAAGCCATGCTTTTCACCATGAAGCTTGCCCAGCATTCGGATCAAAATGCAACACATGTGATAAAGCAAACCACTGTGCATCAGTATGTTTGTCAAATGGAACAAAACCAAAACAAAGGCTGAGGTCACAAAGCAGAGAACACAAAAAACCAAAATCTCACTATCGACCACAATATAGGAGAAAACAGTATGTGAAAACTTATGCAGTATACAACAACAGAGAAGCTGAGGAACAAATGGAAAGCCTGATGTTCAATTGTATTAATATGACCCAAAGAGATGAAGCTTTCGTACTCATTAACATTAAATTGCCAAATTGAAATGGCACCCACAAGTTGCATCTGAAGATCGACACAAGGGCACAAGGGAACACCCTACCAGTTTCAACATTCTGTAGGATGTTCCCAGAAAAACTGGATGCAGATGGTTTCCCAAACATAAAAAACAATTTATCAACAAAAAATTGATAGCTTATAACGGCACACCAATAAAATGCTTTGGTCACATCAAAATACCCTGTCAATACAACAAATCAGACTTGGCATGTCAGCACCTTCCACATTGTGGACGTACAAGGGCCAGCAGTACTAGGGCTACCATTGCTGGAACAGGTAAAACAAATTACCCTTCACTGCACAGTCAAGAAAGAAGATGTGTTCCAAACTCCTGTAGCAACATGGATAAATGCAACCAAAGACCTGATGCTGATGTATCCTGATCAGTTCAACAAAATTGGCTCCATGCCAGGTGCAGTCAGACTATCGATCAACAAAAACATACATCCACATATTGACACACCAAGAAAAACCCCAATTGTGCTTAAAGACTATATAAAACAGGAGCTTGATAACAGGGTCAAAAATAAGATAATAAGCAAAGAAACCAAGGCTGATCCAGTACTTGATCAACTACAAGGAATCATAACAGCAGGATGGCCAGACTCAATTAAGGATTTACCACCGGTAATACGGTCATACTGGCCATACAGAGATAAACTATCTGTCAATGATGGTATCATCATGAAGGGATCAAGAATTATTATTCCTGAAACCCAACAAAAAATTATCTTGGACCAGCTACATTACAGCCTTCAAGGTGTCGAAAAAACACGTCTTCAAGCCAGAGATGCTGTATACTGGGAGCGAATTAATGCAGATATCGAGAACATGATCAAGAATTGTTCAATATGCCAGGAAAACTTTCTGGCACAACCAAAGAAAACTTTACAGCCACATGACATCCCCAGCAGAGCATGGGAAGTTGTCGGCACAGATTTGTTTAACTGCAATCATCATGAATATCTGATAATTGCTGATTATTGCAGTAAATTTCCAATTATATGGAAAATGAATGGCCTGACAACAAGCAATATGGTCATATCAACAATGAAGCAAGTATTCTCTGAACATGATATTCCCAACAGAGTTGTTAGTGACAATGGACCACAGTATTCCAGTGAGGCATTAAAAGAATTTGCTCAACAATGGCAATTTGATCACATCACATCATCACCAAAGTTCCCAAAATCAAATGGTTTTATTGAAAGACAAATCCAAACAATTAAAAGAGCTCTAATTAAGGCTAAGCAAGCAGGAAGAGATCCTAACTTAGCAATGCTGTGTTTGCAAATAACACCAATCAACCACAACCTTTCAAGTTCAGCTGAACTCTTAAACAATCACATTTTAAGATCAAGCTTAATTGCCAAAGTTTCAACCCCAAGATTTCCAACACTGACCATATCCGTGAAGAACTGAAACACAGACAGGATATGCAGAAAATGTATCATGATAGAACAGCTCATGATCTACCACCACTTGTCCCTGGGCAAGATGTACGTATATTGGATAACCAAACTAGGAAATGGAAACCAGCAACAATCACAAGTAGATGTGCAGAACACAGATCATACATCCTTCAACTCCCAGATGGATCATCAAAAAGATGAAAGAGAGTCCAAATAAGAGCAGCAGAAACATCCAACCATAAACAGGTTCATTTTAATGACCTCATCACTTCATTGCAAAAAGGACTCACAAATACAAACAACATCTCACACCAGAGAAGTATAAAACAGCCAACATGCAACACAACAAGAAGAGGCCATGAAATACACTGGCCAAAAAGAGATAAAACAAATAAACAAGGAATATAGCAACACCCTTCTTTTCCATTGGTAAGGGGGATGTAGTAATAACACGGACTATTTCTCTACATGCAAGATTACAACCCCTTGGCATAGGAATATATACACACACTCTGCCAATTTAGAATAAATATACCTTAACTAAGCACGCACGCCTTATGTTATCCTTAAGCCTACTAAGCAATACTAACACCCACAATGACAATATATTACAATAACCATTATACTAAGTGCACCTTCATAGTAAGTAGATTTGTTAGTAAATTGGTAATAAAAAGGTTTTTTCCAATTAGTTTTTACTTAATAAATAGATCTCAAATAATACTAAAACCAGCAAAGATAAAAAAAAATGAGTCTAGGAAATTAATGGATTAAAATTATCTGAAATCTGAAAAAAATGTTAGTCTTCAAAATTAATGGATTAAAATTATCTGAAATTTAAAAAATGTTATAAATTAATTATTTTATATATAACTTCTTATAATTATAATGACTGACACTTGTCATTATTACAATGGCTTGTTGCTATTTCCTTGTCAATAAGATAGTTATGGGAGAATGGTTTGTCAAAGTGTTAGTGAAATGAATAAAGTCTCAACAATTAAAATTTTTATAACTACTTCTCACATTCTGTTCTATTTATACATATCCTGATAAAAATGACTTTTTATGGGCATGTCATGATGGTAGATTGAAAAAAGAGTGTATGAGTTATAAATTTGGCAAACTACTCACAATATGTGCCCAGACAAGTAGCAGCAAAAATCTGCTACTCCCATTGTCAACCTTGATAATTTTATCACAAGTGTGGGCGAGTGATCATTTGGGCAACCCACTCTCCCATAACTACTTTATATGCCCTGGCAATAACAGCAAATAATTGTTATTTCCAAAATCAACTTTGATAGTCTTGTTAAAAGAATGAGTGAATGATCATTTGGAGAAATTACTCTCCCTTAAAGTTTTTATATGCTCAGGCTGCTGCTGCAAAAAGTTGTTACTTTCATTGTCAACCATAACAGAGTTCTGTCAAAAGAGTGGGTAAGTGAACACTTGGAAAAACCACTCTCCCATAACTATTCTATATACTCAGGGAGTAGCAGGAAAAAAGTTCTTACTCCTATGGTCAACCTTGATAGTCATACCAAGAGAGTGAGTGAATGACCACTTGAGTCAACCTCTCTCCCATAACTAACTTATACCCATACTGTAGCAACAAAAAGTTCAATCAATCAATCTTAAAAGGATAGAGTATAGTGCTAAAAAAAACAAAAATACAGAGGTCTAAGATTCCATCTCCCGTGTTAGTTTTATAAAATCTTTTATTTATTTTATATTTATTTTAAACCAATTGGAAAAAAAATGCTTCTTAACTTTTGTTATCAGTTTTGTACCTGTAAACTGTACAATATTTAAGCACTATAAATAAATACCTGACAAGGAAAAGATGGTGATGTTGACAGAAGTGTATTGTTTCTCAGGGTCAAACAAATATTTTTTCAGTGTAGCCTGAGGAATGGAGACTTACTTACCAATGACAGATAAACAACATCTATGTGTCAAGCTTTATGTGCTAGGTTGCCCCTGGGCATGTTTGCACTCTACTTGGCTGGGATAAGTGACTGGCTCTAGTCAACCCAGTCAGACAGTCAGTTAAACAATCTTATAAGTAATTGACCATGTGTAAGGAGAATTGTGATGATGACTAATTGTCAGATATTTCACTTGTCTATATATGTTGTTTAGCAGTAGAAAGAAAAAGGAGGTCTAAGTTTAACTTGCTTATACAGAAAGACATAGCATGTTAAAAAGTTGTAGTAAAAATATTTTTTTTAATTCTTATATATAGGCAATTAGTATTTAGATATGGATTTATTATATAGTTATTTAATAAGTTTAGTTTTGTTTTTTATAAGGACAAACTTATTGGGCACTCAGAGAGAATCAAATATTGTAATGGTCTAGTTGGCTAACCATTATACTATGCAAGGTGCACTAAAAATAAGTATAGCTTAGATTTGCCATGAAGTCAGAAATAAGGTGCATCTAGAGAGGGATAAATTTACTATTTTG
The DNA here is from genome assembly GCA_963585895.1 of Sepioteuthis lessoniana. Lineage (NCBI taxonomy): Eukaryota > Metazoa > Mollusca > Cephalopoda > Myopsida > Loliginidae > Sepioteuthis > Sepioteuthis lessoniana. Next base: position 191,042 of record CAUZXS010003669.1, read on the forward strand.
AAGTTATTGATATGCAAGCATGGCTTCCTTACTACTACATCATAACAAGGTATTTCCCATTATATATATATATATATATATATATATATATATTTCAACTATTGAATGAAATAAAACAGCATAGAAATTCAAGATTGAGTTTCAAATGGCTGATCCTAAGAGTGAGCCAGTATTGACATGTTTAAAGTCAGTTGAATTTAAAATATATATATGTGTGTGACTTTATCCTGAATATTGAGCACTATTACTAAAACAATGCAATCTTTATCTTAAATATTACAAATAATATATATATATATATATATATATATATATATATATATATATATATATAGTGGGGAAAATAAGTATTTCATTCTAAAAAATTCTAGAAAATCACATTAATTTTTGAGCATCAATTTATTTTTATTGAAAAAATGAATATTTCACCCTCTACCAACTAGCAATGATTTAGGCTCCACAGACTGGTTATGTTATCAGGAGACATATAGACTAGTTCTATTACTCAATTATTACTCCTAATCAAGTACTCATTACTTGTATAAAAGACACTAGTTCATAAAATCTTTCTGTGAATCAGAATCTAATCCCTCCACAATGGACAAGATGAAAGAATTGTCTAAAGACATCCGGGACAAAATTGTATACCTGCACAAGACTGGAATGGGCTACAAGACGATTGGCAAGCAGCAAGGTGAGAAGGAATCAACTGTTGGTGTGATAATAAGAAAATGGAAGAAACACCAATTGACTATCAATCTCCCTTGGTCTGGAGCTCCACACTAGATCTTCGAACATGGAGTAAACCTGATGATGAGAGGTGAGAACTATGCGGCAAGAGCTTATTGATGATCTCAAGGCAACTGGGACTACAGTCACCAAGATGAACATTAGTAACGCACTACTAACTAGTGGACTGAAATCAAGTAGTGCCTGCAAGGTCTCCATACTCAAGAAGGCACATGTACAGGCCTACCAGAGGTTTGCAAATAAGCACCTGGAGGATTCAGAAGAGGGTTGGGAGAAAGTGCTGTGTCAGATAAAATTGCAATTGAGCTTTTTGGCATCAACTTGACATGCTGTGTTAGGAGGGAAAATAAAGCTGACTTGGACCCCAAGAACACCATCCCAACCATTAAGTCATGGTAGTGAAAACATTATGCTTTGAGGCTGTTTCTCTGCTAAGGAAACAGGACGACTACACTGGGTCAAGGGAAAGATGGATGGGGCCAAGTACAGGGAAATCTTGAATGAAAACCTCTTTTCCTCAGCCAGGACAGTGAAGATGGGTCATGGATTGGTGTTCCAGCATGATAATGACCCAAAGCATATGGCAAAGGCAACAAAGGAGTGGCTCAAGAATAAGCATATTAAGATAATGGAGTGGCCTAGCCAGTCTCTAGACCTTAATTCTTTTGAGAATCTGTGGAGGGACCAGCAGATTCGAGTTACCCAACAACAACCTACAAACCTTAAGGATTTGGAGAGGATTTGCAAAGAAGAGTGAGCTAAAATCCCCCCTGGGATTTGTAAAAACTTGGTAACCAACTACAGGAAACGTTTGGCTGCTGTGCTTGCCAACAAGGGTTTCTTCACCAAGTACTGAGTTATGTTTTGCTATGGGGAGAAATACTTTTTTTTTTTAATAGAATATAAATAAATGTTCAAAAATTATTATAATGTGATTTTCTTGAATTTTTTTCATATTCTATCCCTCACTTTTAAGACGGACCAACCTTGAAAATTATGGACCATTCCTATTTTTGTAAGGCAGAAAACTCAGAAAATCAGCTAGGGATGAAATACTTATTTTCCCCACAGTACATATATATATATATATATATATATATATATATATATATATATATATACTTTACGTCTATGAATGTAAATAAATATATATATATATATATATATATATAAATAAATTAATAAATATATATATATATATATATATATATATATATATACTTTACGTCTATGAATGTACATAAATATATATAGATATATATATATATACAATAAGTAGAGACACCATTGGTCATTATAGTCAGGGAACTAAGTAAAACTGTAAAACAACGAAGAACCTTTTTCGTCCGGTACTTTTCAAGTTGAGGACACCGGAAAATTTAAATAAAAACGGGGTATATATCTATAATATATTAGTAGAATGGCCAGATAGAGGGGGGAAAAATTAAGTAACCCCTGTATCCAGAAGTTCCCCAAATATATCAAGAGTGTGACTGTTTAACTGCCTGCACAGAGAGGGGCAATTTATAGAGATATAAATCGCCTCTAGAAATTTGAGATGAAATTTATTTCTTGCCCTGTGCAGGACAGAAAAATAATCATCTTCATAATGAGTTCTGCAGTTACTTATAGTGAGCAGATGCTCACCAATTGCTGAATCCATTGCTTGGGAATGCCCGGATGTTAATCGGCCTGACAAAAGAGATTTGGGTATATGCTGCCTAACCCTCACTTCGAGACGTTGACAAGTCATACCTATATATGTCGAATTGCACCGACAAGTAAATTTATAAATTAAATTACTTTGTTTAAAGATAGGTAGCTTGTCTTTGTTGATAGAATTAAAGGCCGGCCTCGAAGTGAATATTGGTCTTAGGTTAAAAGCATTATAGCTATGATACACAAATGAGCCAATCTTATTTGCAATGGATTTGGTAGCAAAACCAACCCAAGGGAGCCTAAAGTATACGGAGCACTTCAAAGGACCAAAAACTTTATTGGTGTCCCTGAACTTTGTCACTGTATACTTGATGTTACTGTCAATTACATCCTCTGGGTACCCGTTATCTATAAAGATATCCCTGATAGCTCTAACTTCATTATCAATCTTGCACTCACTACAAATGTTAAGAGCTCTGTAAAAAAGACATCTAATTAGATTAAGTTTCCTAGATTTTGGGACAAAAGAATACCAATTCAAATATAGCCCAGTAAATGTGGGTTTCCTATAAATGGATGTGAGGAAAGATCAATCTCCTCTTTCAACTAGCACATCTAAGAATGGCAACTGACCATTACTTTCCTCCTCCATAGTAAATGACAAGGAGGAGTGTAGCCGATTCAATGTATCAAAAAATTTCACATATCACAGATAAGTAAAGGGCTTAGGAAACTTATCAAACAGGTGTCTTTCATGGAACCCAACAAAAATATTCGCCAGAATGGGGCCCAGAGGGGATCCCATACTAACACCCTCAATTTGACGAAACATAGTCTCATTAAAGCTGAACGTCACTGACCTTGTGGCAATGCCCATCAATTCAATGAAAACAGCATCAGGAAAAGGAAGAGAGGCAAATGATGGCCCACGATACAAAAAGTTGGCACATATGGATATCATCTCATCTAACGGAATATTTGTAAAAAGAGAGACAATATCAAAAGAGACCAAAAATTGGGACTACAAACGGGTAGTCGACGAATAATGGAAGAGAATGTAAAAGAGTCCTGAACACAACACACAGAATAAAAATCAAGTACAGGGTCAAGGACATCTACTAACCATTTTGCCAACGAATGCTGGGCTGAATGGCACATGGAAAGAATAGGCTGCAGAGGAATACCAGTTTTATGGATTTTTGGTAAACCATACATTCGCGGCCTCTGAAAACCAATAGGACGAATAAACTCATAGATCTCCTTCGATATCAATTTGCTTTTATACAACTCTAGAAAACGTTTTTAACTGTTCAGGCAGTTAAACAGCCACACTCTTGATATATTTGGGGAACTTCTGGATACAGGGGTTACTTAATTTTTTTCTTTTTTTTTCCCCTCCTCTATCTGGCCATTCTACTTATATATTATAGATATATACCCCGTTTTTATTTAAATTTTCCGTTGTCAACTTGAAAAGTACCGGACAAAAAGGGTCCTTTGTTGTTTTACAGTTTTACTTAGTTCCCTGACTATAATGACCAATGGTGTCTCTACTTATTGTATTGTACAAATTTTGCTGTACTCATAAATTAATTAAATATATATATATATATATATATATATATATATATATATATATATATATATATTCATAGACACATATGATTAGTATGCTTATAATTATTATATATTCATACATATTAATCTATCAGCATACAATTTTCATATATTAATATTTATTGCACACAAACACACAAACACATGTGTGTGTGCATACAACATAAGTCATTGCAGTATTAACAATCAATGCAGTTAGTTTGTAAGTTTTTTTAGAAATATTTTCTTTTGCTTGTTGAGTTTGTGGCAGTGAGCATCACATACCAGGCAATTTAAGTAATCTCAGAATAAAATGTCACTCAATCACTGTTCTAATGCTAAATTTCAAACAACACATGATTAAACAAAGTGAGTGTAGAAAATATATAATGCTAATAAAGAGATTTCTGTAAGGTTATTACATTTCTGTAGTTGATTCTAACAACAACAATAATTATTACATATCAACTAAAGCTACTGTACAACATTTGACAATTATTTTAATTTAAGAATTTCTGTCCCATTCAAATATCAGTTATATTGGTTACACCCTTTGAGAAAATTAATTTTTTGTTTCATAATGTCATGATAATTGTATCACAGTAATAATTGTATTAATTCTGATGTGTTAACTACCATATTTACAAAGTCTTACAACAATGCTTAACCTATTTAGGGTTTCTCTTAATTTGATAATTATCCAGTCTTAAAAGGGCAAAAAACATATTGAAAGAATGCATAAAAACTCATACATGATAATTTCACAAACATATATGATAGATGATATTTTTGATAATGATATCCAACAATGTGGTTAAGAAATATACCTAGAAAAATGAAAGACTGCATAAAAACTTATACATAATAATTTCACACACACAAACACATGATAAATTTTTTTGATAATGATATCTAAGAATATGGTCAAGATATATGACCACAGAAAAATGAAAGCCCAGCAGTCGTAAATATTAGTAGTAGTTTACAAGAGAGTTGAGATCATCATCCATCTTCAAAACTCTTTAGTGTTTATATATTCTCAAATCACAGATCATAACAACCATAACAAAAGAACTGTATAATCAAAGATGAACAAAACAAATTAAAGCATGAATATATACAATCAGCACTAATTTCACAATTCCAAACAATCAAATTCTTTGAAATAGCATCATTTCTGGCCAAATTAATGTTACTACAAAATAAATAGATATGAAATAGATTAAATTGAAGCAGACTGTCTGACTCCAGTATTTTCTTCCAATAATAATTTTTAGTTTTACAGGGGAGTCCCTGTGGCATAATGGCTTTTTTGAGGAATATTTTGGTATTAAATAACCCATGAAGGTAGATATGCCATTAAATAAAGAAACCAAACCTTTAGTTTTATCTTATGATAATAATTATAATCACATACAAATTTTCAAAATAGTTCAGTAGTAAAATTTCAAAAACTCCCAAACAACATTCCATAACAATTTCTATAAACTAGCTTTAGTCAAAATTCTAGACCTTATATAGTCTTAAAACACCCATGTAACCCACATGCAATGCTTGTTTTTCATTGACCATGGTTTATACCCATGCAATGCTTGTTCTCCATTGGTCATAGCTTACACCCATACATTCCTTATTTTGGGTAATCATTTTGTTTATTTTATCTAAGGCCAGATGTATCTGTTAACAACACCTGCCAGGTTCATCGCAGGTCAGGGAGATATACTACAACGGTATTTACATAGAGATATACATATGTATGTATGAATGGACTAAGTTACCACTAATCCAGGCAAAGTGAGATCAGTGTTCATATTAATGAACATGAATTTCTTGTCAATAATACATGTGTGCTATATCTTAAGAACATAAGAAAAAGCTTCAGATTATTTTAGTCTCTATTATAAAGAGTAACAATTGAAGGTTGAATAAATTCCTTAATTAAGGTACTGGGATTTTTAATGTATTTAACAACTAATTGATATATTCCACCTAGAGAAGAACTCTACTTATGTGTTGCATGATACATTACACCATCATGATGTTATAATGTTGAAATTTTTTAAATTGAATTAAAAAAAACTAACATCAACAATGATAGATTTTTTCCGTCACCATCTTGGTCTAGTGTGTTGATGATGAGTCAGCAAATAGCTGAAAAGGTTTGATCAAAAACTTTTGCATAGTTATTACATTACTAATAGTTTCATAAGTTTTCTGTAAAATACAAAATACAATCATCAGATAAAATTTTTGGCAAAAAGTTCCATCTGATAGTTTCCTAATAGCAATCAAAATCTCACATTCTTAATGACAAGAAGGTAACTACAACAGATTGTGTCTGGAAGAAAAATATGCATCTCAGAATATGCTGAAAACAAATTACGAAACAAAAGAAGCAAATTAATTTCCAAGTGTAGACATGCAAACATATTTTCCTGTGTCATCAACCTCCTGACCTTGACTAATCCCATGATTTATTCTCTTTTATTTTAGAATGCAAGGGGAGAAAAAATAATTCCATTCTTATTGATTGTATCTTTTTTCTTTGATTTTATTTATTTATTTATTTTTTATTTTTTATTTTTTTATTTAGTTCTTATTTATCTATTGATTTTTAATTAATTAATTAATTTTTTTTTTATCTATTTATGATTTATTTTTCTATGTATGTAAATGTTACATGTACTAACATACCTCACGATATATAGAAGCTTGATTAGCCATTTTTTTCACATTTCCATCTGAAAATTGTGTAAAACACATGAGATTTAAAATAACAGATTTATGATTCTGCTATTTTTTAGGTTTTATACCTGCTCTAATAAAATAGCATTCAGTACTCTTTTTATACAAAAACTTATAAGCAGTTCTTTTATCACTATATATATATATATATATGCACACAAAAATATAACTAGGCCCATCAAAGGCAACCGAGTTGGCTGGGGCTGTAAAATATATTGACTGCATCTCTGAAGAGGAGTAAGACCCCCACCCCCAATGAGTGTCCTTTATATGACACTAAATCTGATGGTGAGTCTCCAGTAATGCTGGAGTTCTGGGGAATGAGGAGTACCCCTTCATTGCCATCACTCCCAGGTCCACTCTGACCTGGAGTGGTAGCACCTGATAGGGTCTTATCTATGGGTCAAATAGGGCTGTTTGACATTTAAACTAAATGCAAACAAACAACTTATACTAAATTGAATTATTTGAAATAGAATTGTTTGCAGAGAGTTTGGTAAATACATATATATCAATAGGGACATGCACAAACATGGATATATATGGGAGTAATATATATATATATATATATATATATATATATATATATATATATATATTCCAGTAAATGGACTCTTCAGAAAGTTGAAGTGACATCCTGGAAAGACAGGAACTTAACAAATATGAATAGTACAACAAAAGAAAAATGCCCTCAGGGTGTCTGTAGTGGGGAGGGAGAATATATCAACCATCATACTTGCTCATACAGTAACAATCTGGATATGTACCCGGCTACAACGTGTGATTGCGGCAGAAAATTCAACAGCTTGAAAGGGTTACGAATCCACAAGGCATGCTGGTGCAAACAATGTAATTCTCCTACCGGAGAATGTAAATCGAATGATGGGCTTATGAATCAGGAATACCCCCACAGTATTCAGGAACCTATTGCTGAGCGTCAATGTTCTGGAGACATTCCTAGCAAGCCAAGAATTTAGTGGCCCAAGGATAAACAGATAGCTGCTTGGACAAACTTAGACCAGGAGTTTTTTTTTTTGCTCACTACCCATCTTAAGGGCCCCATTGATCAACAAATAACATCTTTCTGCAGAATTATATATGAGGTTTGTCAGGAGTGCTTTGGTCCAGTAACACATAAAAAAAGATAAAACTGAAGGAAAACGAACCGAATAGACGACAGATATAGAAGGGATTTTAACATGAATGAAATGCACGCAGAACTACCATTCCCATGTGATTATGCAACATCAAGAAACGGTTGCTATGACATCAATGGCCGAAAATAAATGTGTTTTTAAATCACAAACTGCACTAAAAATGATCTGGTATATATATATATATATATATATATATATATTTCTTTTAAATACCCTGTCCGGTGGCAAAGCTGCTTGGTAGTGCTAGGAGTAGCAGTACCTCCTTGAACTACCGAAACTGTGTTATCACCCTGGTTGGCAGCTGATGAAGGCAGGGTATCGCACATGCTTTCACATGTTGTATGATGAAAAAAAAAAATATATATATATATATATTCCAGGACAGCAAATAATGCATGGATATGACAATTTCTTGCTATACTCTTTGAAAACGGCTAGTAAATTATTTGAATGTGCTTTGAATCAACAATCATTTGAACAATTCCAACATACACTTTGTTCCAAAAAGATTTCACTTGTACTCAAAAAATTAAATCAAAAGCTTGTGAGATACTTCTTGTCAGTCATCTTTAATAAAACAGATACCAAAGAAGCATTGCTGCTTAAATACACTGTATATATATATATATATATATATAATTTGACAGCCTTAGTCGAGGGTGACCTGGAGGCTCTCTTTTCAATAGCTACTACACCAAGGTATAGATGAGGGTGCTACTCCATTCCCTGGATTGCTTCACTTTATCCTTGATCCTTACCTTATAATACTGAGTGTTAAGAAAGGCGGCATCAAGTACCGTTTTTTGAGTCTTTGGTATGACTCGACCAAGGATTGAACCCTGATACTGGGCCTTTGGCCTTATGAGTAGAGTGTTTGCCAATGGTCCAAGAGACCGGAGTTCAAACCTAGGTCAAGTCATACCAAAGACTCAAAAAATGGTTCTTGATGCCGCCTTGCTTAACACTCAGCATTATAAGGTAAGGATCAAGGGTAAAGTGGAGCAATCCAGGGAAAGAGTAGAACCCTCCCCTACACCTTGGTGTGGTAGCTATTGAACAGGGTGCCTTCGGGTCACCCTCGACTAAGGTTGCCAACAACACTTTATATATATATACATATACTATATATATATATATGTATACACACACACGTGTGTATGTATGTGTGAGTGTATGGGTATATGTGAGTGTGTTCCACATGTATTAAATTATAGCTAACCTGGAATGTCTCCAAAATGATTCATTTTTATATTCTTATTTTGCTTTCATTTCTTTTTCCCTTAGAAGTTATATTAAGGTCATAGTAAGCTTTAGCTAAGTGCATAAATATTTCATACCAACTAATTTTGATACCTTTCTTTTGTTCCATTGCAATCACACACACACACACACACACACACACACACACACACACACACACACACACACACACATACTCTCTCTCTCTCTCTCTATATATATATATATATATATATATATACATTAAAAAAAAAACAATACTTGTTCTCTTCCCATCTAGCAACTTCAAATTAGATTAAGAATCCAAAACCTGAAGAAATCATCAAGAAGATAACATGAAAAGCAGTTTGGATTCTTTGTCACTGCTCTGCTGGGGCTTCTTATCAGAGAAACAAAATGACTGGATTTTTATTTATTCATTAGAATATCCTAGCTAAAAAAGAAAATGAAAATTAATGAAATAAAATTAAAAAGCGTTAGTTTTTATATTTTTGTTTTGATGTTTCTTTTTTATTTTTAATGTTTACTTTATCCTCAACTTCTGTGGCACCCATGATAATTAAAACTGGTTGTTCTCTTCCATGATTTAAATTTGTTTGAATTTATTGATTACTAGCTGAAGTATCTGTCTGTGCAGGGTAGGAAAACAAGGTATGGATCACAACTGGTTATAACGACAGTAAAAAGATTCATTACTACAACCTGAATTTATGCACTAATTTTCCAGATTTTTCAGCTCAAATGTTAGGAGTGCATATCATATGAGAATTATCGAGTCAAATTTTTTCCAGTCTCTTGTCTTACCATGCTCAGAATGGGATCAACTAAAGTAAATTATATCTATTGTCCAAACTAATGTGTTCTACGCTGTTACAGAGAAATATCCATTGAAATGTCTGTTTGTTTATAATTTTGTTTCTCCTAATGTGATCTTATTTTTGCTGCCAGCTTGTTGAATTTTTGTGTGAACAACTCCATATTTTTTACTTGGAATACAAAGCAAAGACATAATGTTAACTATATAAATTTGTATATTTAGTCTGTATGAATTGATAAAAAGTTGAACAAATACTAAATTTAGGTTAAATCTAACTGCTAAAAATTTTCAAAATTCAGTGAATATTATACATGTGAATTTTTTCCTTAGAATTTTGTTGGTGCATGTTCTTCATGTGTACATGTTATACACAAATAATAATCGTACTACTGAAAGTCAGCTTGTAAAAGATAGATGCCCATAACAGAAAAGAGTTTGACCAATTAAGTCTTTTATATTATTTTATGAAGTTAATATTGTTCAATGAAAAATTTCACAGTTTTGAAGAGATGTATCTTTTAAAAATCTGAGTGACCCATGAGAGATTTATTGATTTAAAAACTTTTGTTTTTTGTTCACATTATTAGTCCTAACTAAGCAATAATGATATGTAATTATTTTACATATCCAGCTTAAAAAGATAGCAATAAACTTTATTAGTAATGTTAAATCAAATATGAACAGACTTTTGAGTAATGTTATATTCTGAGTTGTGGGCGAGAAATGCGTATGGTTGCAAAACAAAGAACGTATAGATACTCACAATAACACAGTAATGATGTTATAGAAATTTTTTATAGATAGATTAGTACAGAGAGTAGAACGGAGAAATACATTCACAGTCAAAGAATGAATTCAGTGGCAGTAGCTATAAAGTTCATGTACTGTACAACACAGTAATGAGGTTATAGAAATTTTTTATAGATAGAGTAAGTACAGAGAGTAGAACGGAGAAATACGTTCACAGTCAAAGAATGAATTCAGTGGTAGTAGTTATAAAGTTCATGTACTGTACTTGTCTCGTGGTGAAGGGATGGTTTTCTCGGAATTAGGATAACGTTGGTAGCTGCGGAAAGCGTTTGATGTATCGGATGACAGGCGCCAGACGGGGTGAAGAATCCTTAACACGGGTCGTGTGAGGGAACAAATCTGTGGTGTAGGAATGCAACTGAACTGATGATTGTTTGGTCCGTCTATTTATACGTTTTCTGTAGGCTCAGAACGGCAATTTTTGTGCCCCGCGGGAAGTGTTCCGATTGGATATTTATTAATGTATTTTTTTTTTGTTAATTTATCGCAAACGGAAGTTCTGCGCGGAGCCTATGCGTGAGCGACTAACTTTTCATTTTTAGTTGAGAACTCGAAGTGTTAACTTCCGTTAATTTGTCAATTTTTTTATTTTAAAGTTTAAATTCTCTATGATTAGTTACACCTTACAGTTTCCAGTTGATAATTGTTTATTGTTAGAGACAGCCCCTTTTACCTATGAGGAACAAACAATTTTTTGAAATATCAAAATGTTCCTCTGGGTCCAATAAGTATGCATGTCATATTTGGTAGATCTACAGGGTGACCCAAAAGTCATGACTTTTACTCCAGCCTGTATATGAAAAATAAACAATAGATAGATTGGAACAGACCAACATAGATAGATAGATAGATAGATAGATAGATAGATAGATAGGAATAGATTAAGAAACAAACTATTGTAGAGAGTGATGCAGAAGTCATGAATTTTTGGCCACCCTGTTTATCAAATTGTTAGGTCATCTACAGAAGATAGAAAAACAAACTCTTCCAAATTATTGATATAGATAAAGTTTATATTCAACTAGTAGAAATAAGTGAAAATAGATATACAAAAAAAAGAAGATACCATCAACATAACAAATAACACATTTTAAAAAAAAATGATAATTAGTAATGCTACTAAGTGGTAAAATGTTACTGATCTAAAGATGTTCATTAGCATATACTGTTGAAAATATAGAATGTTTAAAAGAGTCTTTTAAGGGAGTGTAGTTGTTCACATATGAATATTCATGTCCTGTTTGCTGGGCTTAAAACATGCCAACTGCATTTCCTGCAGAGTGGTAAGACTCCATGAAAAAGAGGTGTTCTACATATGACACTAAACTGGTGAGGCTCCTGTTCTATTGCTCTTGAGATTGTGGAGTATCCCTTTATTACTCACAGGTCCACTCTGACTCAAAGTGGTAGCATCAGTAAGGGTCCAATCTGTGGGTCAAATTGATCAGTTTGGAAATTATTTGTATTAGATTGGAATAATTGAAACAGTATTATAGCAGACAAATTATTTGTGTAAGAATTGTTACTTGAAGCTATAATTGTTAACAAAGGCTTGTTATTATTAGTTACTTCAAACCGTATCATGGCTTGAAATACATGAAACTATATTACTGTTTAGAAATTATTAGTATTAGATAGGAACACTTGAAACAATATAACTTAATAGTGTACAAACAAATGATTATCATTAAACAGTTACTTGAAACTATAAAGCTCATTAAAAAGAATAAACTGCCCAGTCGGCTGGGGCTATAAAATACACATCTCTACATCTCTACAAAGGAGTAAGATTCCCATCTCCAGCGAGTGTCCTGAATATGACATTAAACAATCTGCTTCGGGGAATGTGGTGAACGCTTTCATTGGCATTACTACCAGGTTCATTCTGCCCTGAATGTGGTAACACCTGATGGGGTCTTATCTATGAATCAAATAAAACTGTTTGACATTTAAACTGAGTGCAAACAAATGGTTTATGTTAAATTAAATTGTTTGAAATAGAACTGTTTGATCATTTTACTATGTTAAATATGTTTACAAATCATATATTTAATATGATTGTAAAAACAGAATTTGGTATTAAATTATTAACAATGATTTATATGCCATAAAACCAAACCAAAAAAATAGGTAGATAAATAAATGAAGGATTTTTTTTTAAAAAAGCAAAATACATTTTTTTTCAGAATTGTTTTCTATAAATGGAAACTCTACAATGTTTGGAATTAGTTTATAGTAAAAATTATTTTAATCTCGAAAACATATTTGTTTTGATGTAATTCGAAATGACAGCAAATCAGAGTGCTTCTGGCTTAAACAGAAGTTTGTCATCAAATTTTTGGTGGCTGAGAAGTGCAAATCATATGAAATTACATAAGAATGAGTGATGTGTATGGAGAAGCATGTTTTAGTCAAGAAAATCTTGACAAATGGGCTATATACGGGTTTGTCACTACAAGCCTAAGTTCAAAAGACAGTGAATGGAGTGAAAATATACAGACAAAAAGTTCCAGGTTCAGCAGTCAGTAAAGAAGGTCATACTGACAGTCTCCTGAGACATGAAAGGCCTTATCACTGTTGATTTCCTGGAAAAAGAAGCAACTGTAAACAATACTTCTCATCACCTACTCCTAAGGCAAAATTCACTTTATTCGTGGAATTATTCTCATGCTTGAAAAAAAGAGTGACTTCAGTACTACGACATATACAAACACACACACACACACACACACACACACACACACACACACACACACACACACACACACACACACATATATATATATATGTATATAAATGAGGAGTGTTCTGAAATTAGTGTCTTCTATTTATTTCCACGGAAACTACAACAGATACAGGGGGCACAATAGCACCATTGGATAGAGCATACTACATTATACAACTTTCTTACTTCCATAGTCACTCTTTTTGGCTATGCATTTTCATCAAACATGAACAAAAAATTGCATGCTGATACATAAAAATTTCCACCAGTGGATGTGACCCAGTTTTCATAACAATGATGTTGTTATTGCAAAAAAATATAGTTCCTCTTTCATTGGCTCAATTTGTGCTGATGGTCTGATCAAAGTGCTTTTCATTTCATGGGTTAAAAAGCTGTATAAAATGTAGCAAGTTATTCATATCACTGTCATCACTGTTGAAACACATTACCCACTACCTGACTATGCTCACATCTACCATTTAGTTCACCAAGTATTAATGAATGTCAGTGAGTGCAATGTTTTCTGCTAGGAGGAATTCAATGGCAGCCCCTCAGCTTTTATGTCAGATACCATTTTGCTGGATTGCCACTGAGCTGCAAGCAGTAACAAAGCAAAAAAATATGGATTTTTGTATGAAAGTTCAACCTCTATTGCTATACCCCCAAAATCCATCTCTGATATTGTAGGACAACATAATAAAATGCGAGGCATTACTTTCTAAGCCACCTTATAACATGTGAAGAATACCAGCTTTTGTTCATTGTTGATGAAAATCCATGGCCAATAGTAGTGACTATGTGAAAAATAGTGTTTTGTTGCTGAATATTCACTTTATCTATAACTGAGTTATTGGGCTCCCTGTTTTAGTTTCCATGAAAATAAATTGGAGGTATTACTTTTGGAGCATCCCTTATATATTCTATCAGTCAGGGTTACAATAATGACTTTGTATGAGAAACTCAACAATATCACTGATAAAGAATGCGTGTTGCTTAAAATACCTGTACTTGTAGCTTAGAGGAAATAGTAGACAAAATATTTTATTTAATTTGACTGGTAATTTTTAGTTGCCTTGGTTGAGTTGTTTGTTTATTTAGTAGAATGATATTGTTATGCTAATTTGTGTTTGTTACTAATATTACTAATACAGTGACTGCTATAATTATACTCAGTGTGTGATTACTAAATTAAGTGAATTCCTTCTATTTAAACTAGTTGCTTTCTTATAATGTAAAGCTTCCAAGTAGGACTGGTCAAACAGACCTTTTCTACAGATATAATGAAGAAAGAAAGGAAATAAGATAAGGGGAATTTTGTAAGGTCATGTTCTACTAACCAAGGTTAGATGCCTTCAAAATATTTGGTGGCTTAATTGAAATACATACATACATACATACATACATATATGTGTATGTATCTGTGTATATGTGTGTGCAGGCATGTGTAAATATAAAAAACAAGATATTTTGTGGATGTGTTTATTTATGAATGAATATCTTATTTTTTCATATTTACATATGATCAGATTTAGTTTCATTTTTCTTATATATATATATATATATATATATATATATATATATATATATGAATTAACCAATCAAATTAAAAAAATAGATAGCTATAAAAATATTGCTGTCTAATCACTTTTGTTTGATATCTTGCTCTCTCTCTCTCTCTCTCTCTCCACATATATATATATATATATATATATATATATATATATATATATATATATATATATGACACTTCATATGGTGCTATATCTTGTCTAGTAAGCTTGACAATTGCATCAATTTGTTCAATTCTCACTAGGTATCCTGTACTTCTGGCTTTCTGTCACTGTAAAAGTAAGCATATATATATATATATATATATATGCATATATATTAGTTAATCTTCAAGAAAACTTGCTCAACATGAAAGAATTTCCTTTTAGTCTGAAAGCAGTCATCATTTCTATAGAATATATATATATACACATTGATTTTCAATAAGCTAATCCTAAAAGATAATGGTACTATTTACCAACCCCTCCGCTCGGGCAGGATATGACACAAGGTCAATATTTAAGCGGAGTTTAACAGGTTTGAATTCAGAGTTTTCCTTCTCCTAGACTAGTTGCCTAACCATGGCTGAAGAACCTAGTCTGTCCTACTATTTACCTATAGCTGGAGGGAGAATTATTGGATTCATACCTTTCCCAAGGGTATTAGTGCTATGTGAAATGCAATCAGTCTTGTCCAGGATTTGAACTCGTGTCGCCGTGTACATTTCCTACGGCGATAACGACTACACCACGGGCACCTAAAAGATAATGGTAACTCTGGAAAAAATTGTTTGTAGGAAATTAACATTTAACTAATAAGCAAGAGATTAATAATTTGATTAATAATTTGATTAATAAGCAAGATTTTGTTAATATGCCTATGTTTATTCCCATCATCCATTGGAAAAACAGAAGAGCTTTATTGTTTATAGATATTGATTTAAAAAAATATAATGTGATTAAATTTTGACAAAGAGATTGGGTTGACTTGAGAAAGGGAACTATCATCATCAATGTACCTATTGATCTATATAATTCCAAACTCTTGCTGAAAATTCTTCTTTTACCATAATTTTTCATTGTAATTGCAAAAGCTATGTCTTTTGGTATCTGCTATGTTTGGATTCAATTATCAATTTACTCATCCAGTTCCAGTTCAGTATATTAGGTGTTTCATAAAGAATGCAACCTTAAGGATGAGAAGGTAGAATGTATGTGCATGTTAATTTTGTGTTACAGTATTGACCATATGACAACACAACTCGCTGAGATAATATTTAACTATTCAAAGGACTGTACAATACACTTGTTACACTTAGAGTTAGTGCCTTGTAATCATCATAAGAAATGGGCATGGCAACCTGAGTTCAATTCCTGGATGAGGCTGTTTGCATTTTGCATAGCGCTAAATACTCTTCTTTTCTCCTTCCAGCGATGGATAAATAGTAAAGCAGACTTTAACCTTGGTATGATAACTGGTCTAGAAGGAAACTCTGAATTCAAAACTGTTAAACCCCTCTTGAAAATTGACCTTGTGTCACATGCTGCTCATACAGAGGGGTTCAGTAAATACTTATAAGTCTGTGTAATTTCAAACTTTTGGATAGTCTCATTAACTTTCACAAGTTAAATATAAAAAAATCTACCAACATAGATTCTGAGCCAAGTTACTAATTCTGTAACTGGATGTTTACTATGTCTACAACTATATCAGCACATTGAGTATATAAGAGATAATGTATGCATACTTTGCCATCATGGTGAGTGAAGCCATTAAAAACTAATGTTTCAGGTTGTAATGAAAGTTTTGTCTGATTTTTCAATGACATATAAAACAAAACAGTGACTATGTATTTAATCATTAATATAGCCACCATTGTTTTCAGTAACCTTATCCCACCTCTCAACAAGATTTTTTATGCCAAGTGTATAAAATTCTTTGAAGGTTTTGAGTTGTAGCAAGTGATTAACTTATTTTCGAAGTTGTCTTTTAAAGTTAGTCAAAGTCTATTCAAATTGCTATGGAAATTTCTAAATTGATGGTAAATGGAAGGTGCAAGGTTTGGGAAATATGGTGAATGAAGGATTTTTCCCTGTCAAGTTCTTCCAAGTCACTATAATCAGTATGGCAGTGTGTGAAGGATTGTGAAAGATGATCCTTTTTCTATTTGCTAAAAATGGATTTTTTTTTTTGTTGTTGTTGTCTCAAAGCTGTTTTTTAATACTTTAGTTGTTAGTAGTAAACTTTGGCAGTAATTGTCTGATTATTGTGTAAATTAATCAATAAGACAATACTGTACTTTAAAGGGAATCAAAATTCAGATTACTATGAGCACCAGGTGCCCTAGGGCCAACCCTGGTTTCACAAGTTTACTTAGCTTTCTATTTGCTAAGTAAATTAGAAAGACATTTTTAGATTTCCTTAATACAGTACCAAATATATGGTTTTGAACTTTTGCATATGATGTATCAGTATACTTTATATATCATTCAATTTATATATATGATATATCAATATGATTGTTCCTGTAATCTTTCTGTATAATACATCAAATGTCCACTTAAGTCTCCATCCTTTTTGCCTAATTTCAGCTAAACTTTCAGTTAGTATTATAGTCATAACTCAAAAGGTTTTAAACTGTATTAAGCTGTGAGATCCAACTGTCTCTCATCTTCTCTGTTTTACTACCTACTTTGCTGTAAGTGTATGTCTGTCTCACAGAGCTCACCCACTCTCCCGGTAATCTTTATAAAACGCTGAGAACTTTCTCCCTCTCAACTGGGATCAGGTATCAAGTAACTAAGAGTAAATCTATTTCATTTAATGGTTGGCCAACTGAAAAAAGCCTTATAAGTCTATTAAAAAAATTATAATTGATTGATTTTAATGGCATGTCAACCCATCTGCGTTTTTTTATGATTAGAGGTTAGGGAATTGTGTGCATTGTATATTTATATTTACATTTTTTTGTGTAGTTTCTTCAGAGTTTTTTGCACACATTTATGTGATATCAAATATTCCTATCCAATAAAAATAATTTGCTCAAATTTGTATGATTTCAAGTAACTGTTTCTGTTTAATAATAATCATTTGTTTGCACACAGTTATATGCTTTCAATTAAGTAATAATTACCTTATGTGCAAAATCTTTTAAAGAAACAACTGTACAAAACATGTGAATACAAATGTACAATAATTACAATTCCCTAACTTCTCAGCATAAAATAGCCCTAGATGGGTTGATATACAGTTAAAATCAATCAACCATTCAATCATTACCAACAGTTCCTACCTACTATTAACAAAATTGCAATGGTTGTACTGAAAACAATGACTGCAATTTTCTGTAAACCTATTAATCAAAACGTGGTTCTTTCATACCATTAGCTTGAGTAATTCTTACTGGACAACTTACAAAGTCTATATTTTCAGGTGTTGTATAACTATGGATATAGAGCAGAAACAGAGCTATTACTTCTTAACTAAAGAGTGTACTTTTACTAACATTAATAGAAGACTGGTTTGGTCGGGTTTCTTTGTTTAATGCTATATCAACCTTCGTGGGTTATTGAATGCCGAAGCCAGCCTTGTAGAAGAACAGCAATGATACTATTTAACCCATAGCTAAAAGGATAAGGGGGTTCATTCTTTTCCAAATGGTATTAGTCCAAAAGTGAATGTAATAGCATAACTGGAGTTCAAACTCACTTACTCTAAGGCTGCAGGAACTCCCCATAACAGAAGACTCAGAAATGTGTAGATTCTTGCAACCCAAAGGAAATCACTTGAACCATCTGATTATTGTACTGCGATCAACTGCGCCTTCATCTTCCTCATATCAAATGTTTTTGGTTGCTTTTGCAGCATAAGTTTCCAGGTTAGACTGCGGCTTTCAAGTCACACACAACATGTCAACGTACTGACTACCACTATACTACTAACCATTGCAGCACTTCTTTCTCATCTTGGCTGGGGTTGCTCAACTGAGGGTCATTGAGGGCCCAAAGCCCTCTGTCTGCTGCTGGTTCTCACGCTTCGGTATCTTGTCTTCAACTGGCTCAAACCGCCTCAGGCACCTGGTTATATAATTGTCTAACGCCCACCTGCTTCTGCTGTTCTTCCGCTTATTTACATAGGTGCATCTCTTAATGGGAGGAATGTATAAGGAAAGGCAAAAAATATTTCAAGAGGGCAAAATCTTTGTTAAAGACAGTGTAGTGGATGACCATCAACAGCAGCTGTTGGATCACAGGGTTTTCCAAAGAGTTTTTCCAAAGTTTATTTGACAAGTGAATTCAAAAAGTGATACAAATGCATCACAATAGGTGCAAACTGTTTGAATAGTATCACGTTCTAGATAAAGAGTTACTATACACACAAACACACATATATATATGTTGTATAGCTGCATACATATACATATAAAAATATAAGCGGAAACATAGTCAACAATAATGACGAACTTCAATGAACGAACACACTTCTTTATAAAAATATATCTCTCACACTTCATTCTCGAAAGGGTTGATGTTGGTTGTGAGTGAGAAGTGAGTTGGAGATGGGAACAGACTGCTACATATTGACCCAAGTTCTTCTGACCATAGCAGGACTTCTTTCTCATCTTGGCTGGGGTTGCTCAACTGTGGGTCACTGAGGGCCCAAAGCCCTCTGTCTGCCGCTGGTTCTCACGCTTCGGTATCTTGTCTCTAACTGGCTCAAACCGCCTCGGGCACCTGGTTATATAATTGTCTCACACCCACCTGCTTCTGTTGTTTTTCCGCTAATTTACACAGGTGCATCTCTTAATTGACGACTCGGTCGAGGGTCAATATGTTACATATAGCTATATATCTAACGTTAAAAATAAATTATGATCTTACAGGCATTACTTTCAGAACAGTCAGTGGAGCTTATTCTAATGAAGAACTGTCCATAGATACATATACAGTATCTCTCATAAGAAAAGCATACCTTAATAATTTAAAAAAATGAAATCTTAATTTTCTTTTAAACAAAAGATCATTTATTGCTAAACTTATTGAAATTTTATGACCACAAATATGAAATGCAACAGTCCAAAAATTAGTACACCCCTTTTAAAATTCAATACATTATGATGATTTCAAACCAAACTTGGTTTTTTAATTATAGAATTTCAGTGCTGTATATTTTGGTAATATATGATACTTAATGATGCATTGTATAATGTTCTATATAGAAATAAAATCCTGATATCTTTGGTTTTGAAGAAAATTATCAGGGTATACTTATCTATGTATAATACTGTATGTGTGCATATATGACAAGTTTTATTGAAAACTATGGAAATTACATACTATTTGCAATATATTGCTAACATGAAGCACAATTTGATAACGTCATGAAAGTGAAAAACCACACTGGACCGTGAGATGCCACGCTCGCCTGATACTCTGCAAGTGCTACTTGCCGGATTTGACTAATCGTAGAGATTCTTGCAACCCAAAGGAAATCTCTTGAACCATCTGATTATTGTACTGCGATCAACTGCGCCTTCACCTTCCTCATATCAAATGTTTTTGGTTGCTTTTGCAGCATAAGTTTCCAGGTTAGACTGCAGCTTTCAAGTCACACACAACGTATCAGCGCACCGACTACCACTATACTACCAACCATAGTGGGTACTTTACACGGCTTGAATTTCTTTGTTCACCTGATATACATACAGCAAACCAGCACGTACGAAAATATTGGAAAACTTTTGACTCACCCAAGTAATAATAAATGACATAATAGTCAAAATTCTATAAATAAACAAATAAATAAATAAAAGGTCAAGTTTTTTTTCCACGACTCTTGACACTTTTATCTTAAATTCTTGCAGCATTACAAGTTAAAACACGATACCTCAGCTTGCAAATCAATTTTTTTTATTTCTTTTTAATTGGGGCACTAAACTAATCAATATTAAGAATTTAAAAAACCTTTTTCCCTTTTAATTTCCTTGACTTTCTCTATAAAATTAATAAGAATTAAGATTTCTCAATTGATTTTTCCTCGATTTAAGTTATATTTTTCTGTCACTAAAACTCATAATCGAAAAGGAAAAAGTACTGATTAATATTTTAGTTTTTTTCCTTTTTAGATAAGAATACAGTAATAAGTCTCACAAACCAAGCATTAGAGGCGAAGCTAAATATTTTGTGGCATATATTTTGAAAATAAAGTAAAACGATTTTTAAATATTTGTGTGTGTGTGTGTGTGTGTGTGTAAGAGAGAGAGAGAGAGAAGGGGACTATATTCTATTATTAATGGGGCTATGAGTCGTACAGATATTGTGGCAGTAAAAACGTTTCACACACTGGTAGTAGTAAGCATAAAAGAAGCTTGTGATTAATGATGGACACCAACAAATTTGGTAAATGCATAGTTCCATTGGAAAAGGTAGCTTTAAGAGAAAAAAAACCCAAAAACATTGTTATTGTTTACCACCCCGGATTTGACAACAAAAATTAAACAGCATTCAACGGGGATTTATCTACCAGCTAGTACCATCTGAGGCACCTGTTCATTTAACTTGTGGTATTAAATCCAGGTGCTCCGATCTACAACACGTGTTTTAATTCCTGCAAGAGCAAGAGACAAATTACTACTACTCAATAACTGATTTTTTTTTCTTGAAGTAGCACCTTTTAAATCAGTAAAAAAACTAAGTAAATAGTGCACACTTTACAGTTGTAATTAATCTCTCAGTTGAATTTCTGTGACGAAATAAATAATATTAATTAAAAAATACCCCACACTCACAAAACAATTTCCTTAGGGCTGAATTTGGATATAATTTCTTTATCTCGGGAAAAACCGGCACCGCTTTAACAGGTTGATTTTTTTTTTCTTCTTTCCTTTAAACTAAAGGAGGACAAATTTAAGATTTAATTTAAGCTATACTTCTAACAAAACAACTGATTCCTATCAGGCTACTCTAGTAAGGACCCAGAACCACTACTATTAGCTGAAGTTACTAGTATACCTGCCATAAAACCAGCAAATCAGATTATTATTATTATTATTATCATTATTATTATTCGCCACTGTAGCGAGTTCAATACACACGCCATGTACCGATCATGTAGTCCGTAGTCATATGCCAGATTAAGCAAAGCTTCGTTATAATTATAACCCTAATATTCTAAAGCATGATTGAAATCTGACTCTAAAGAAGAAAGAAAAAAAAAGCAAAGCGTCATCCTGATTTTATTTTAGTAAAAAAATTAATTATTAACACCAACAAAATTTTAAACAAATGTAGATCTTGGACAAACTTTGCATCTTTTGTGTCCGTGACTATTTTCCCCCCTTAGTTGAAAAGTGATTGATAACTTTCCATTTCACGAAAGACGAATGCCAGATTTGCGAATATGCTTTCTACAGCCTTTCCAATGAGAAAGTTTTGCATATTTTTTTAGTTATAGATCTTTTCGTCTGTGAAATAGTCGGTTGGGAAGTTAGGTCATTAACATTTTTTGAGCATTCATAAAACTTTCTCTCATTTTCTTATCAAGTTAGTTTTGAAAATGAATTTTAAAATATTCTTTTCTATTCTTGGATAATCCTTTTTTTTTTTTTTTTTTTGGAGGTGGTGGTGATGTGATCGGCTGTTAAGTGTTGCTAAGATGACTTTTTCTTTCTAACATAACTTGTGTTTCATATTGATAAAATATAGTTGCTGTTTAAACTTTGTTTCCATGTTAAAAAAAACAAAACAATAAAAAACATCATTCTTAAGGCTTTTTCTTTGCGTCTGTTAGATTAAAAACCTCTTCTACCAATTGGGACCACAACTTCATATCTTGACTCTACTCCGACGAATTAAGTACTTATAGGAGATTATCACCTGTTGGAATGATAACTATTTTTTTCACTCGTACACTAAACTTTTCATGTAGGAAACTAAACAATGAAAGTTAAAACTAAACTTTTTTTTCTTTTCTTAACTTAAAAGTAATTTACTAATTCTAACTAAAACCACCAGTTGAAAGACAACTGTTTTTTTTTTCTTTTAATTTACCAGAAAAATTAAACCTAGACAGTTCATGCTATTGCTTATTAGTGACTAGTTAGTGAGTAAAAGTTTAATTTATCAAATTTACAAAAAAAAAGAAAATGTTTTCTGCTTAAAAAAAAGACCAATATGACCTGGGAATTAATTTTTCATTCTTTTTATTTAAAACAACTTAAAAGGGCCGGTTTATTCTTAAAGCAGTTTGTTACACTTTAACTATAACAGTTTAAAACCAAAGTTTAATGCTACTGTAGTTTACTTAAAACGACTACTGCTACTACAACAGTTGGGTGACTACCATGATAAGTATTTCACTTCAGTATTTTCTTCTACTCTTACCACTACTACAGTATCCGCCCCTACTCCTCCTACCATGATTACGATTGATGACTTCCACTATTACTACTACTCTCTTTATCTCTCTTTCTCTCAGTATCTGTATTTTCCTCTTCCTACCGCTTCTTTCAATTCAACTTGAGTGTTTATTGCGCCTCTCCACATCCAGGACTACTCCTCCTACCACGGCAAGTTCTCTACTCCTACTACTACCAACACACGCACTCCCTCCTCCTTCGATCGGCACCGGCACGGACACACCAACTCTACCAGAGAGTAGAGCAAAATTAACACCGACTTCTTTTTTTCTCTTTCTAGGCGGTTTGGACTTCACTTGACATCATCTTTTTTTCTTTTTCTTTTTTTTTTCTCAAAATTTAATGTGAAGTTCAATTTTGGAAATCCTTTACAAAAAGGAAAAAAAAAGTATTTCGGGGATCCATTTTTTTTTTTTATTTGTTTTTAAGTTAAAATTTGTTGGATTTTACGGTCACATTTCTCCAGCAACTGGATTATCAGGAACAAGTACCAGCTCCAAATTTTAGTCGGTCCACACATTATTTTTTTTCTGCCGATCTTAAAGGAAAATATATTTTAAGAGTTCTGCATATATTTTCCTTAAATCTAAACTGTGGAATAAATCTATGTATTGGCGGAATTATGATTAACTACCAAGGATCTATACGACACATCGGACTACCTTTTCTGAATTTGATCTCTTCATCTTTACGTTCACCATCGAGTTGTCTTGTTGTTGTTGCTCTCAATAATACTTAGTAGTAGTAGTCGCAGTCAACCTTCCTTACTACTTTAAACCTATTTTATTTTATTATTAATTTCTTTCTACGTTTATATATATATATATATATATTATATATTTAAAGAATATAATTCTCCCAGAC
The DNA here is from genome assembly GCA_963585895.1 of Sepioteuthis lessoniana. Taxonomy (NCBI): domain Eukaryota; kingdom Metazoa; phylum Mollusca; class Cephalopoda; order Myopsida; family Loliginidae; genus Sepioteuthis; species Sepioteuthis lessoniana. The sequence continues at coordinate 215,368 of CAUZXS010003669.1, forward strand.
AGCTTGGAAAGTTAAAATATTTACCGACTTACTGCTTTCCTTAGCAACAAGTCCCAGCTTGGAAATTGAAAAAAAATCCCTGATCCTGTATTATTTTTTATTCTATTCCCCCCCCCCCCAAAAAAAAACATAGACCATTATTGATATACGTTTTTATAGTTTATTTTCTTGATCTTAGATCGTATGAAACTAAAACACCTCTATAGAAAAGGTTCTAAAAATAATCTGATTTTGTTTCTCCTATATAAACAACAACATACACAACCACTACGTAGCCTGTTTTCCCCCTTTTCTTACTTATCATCCAGGTGTATTTATTTAAATCTTAAATACACGATAATCCATCCACTATATTTTTGTTTATGTAAAAGAAAAAAGTTTACGCGTATGTGTGTGTGTGTGTGTGCTTACGAATGAAAGAGAGAAAAATAACTAAAAAAGAAACTTAAAAATCTAGGCTACTAGTGAAAAAACACCCCTCCAAAAAAAAAAAAGGAAAGAAAAACCAAACCAAAAAAGAAAAAACAAAAACCCACACACACATCTCATCCATGCATGCATGCATGTTTGTTAATAATCAAGAAGTACCCATGTTTATAAATAAATAAATGAATCGGTATATTATTTATATATTTTGATGATATATAAATAACTATCTTTATTCATTTTTTTTTCTCCTGACAATGAACAAAATGGATTCTGTATTGTATTCTGGGTGGATGGTGAAATCACCTCCTCACCAAGATCAACCTAAGAAGTTAGCGACCTGGAAACTATTCCAACCAGTAAGTTAAAACTATTTTATTAAAACAAATCTTTTTTCCCTTTGTGTTTTTGTTGGTATTACTCATTTTTTTTTTTTTTGCCGTAAGTAACAAAAAAATTCGTGATGACACTTGTGTGCATGTGACAAGAAAATTTGTAATTTTTTTTTTTTTCTAACACTTATTTGTTAAAGTTTGAATATTAAACTTTATAACAAAATAAAATGTTTCATTTATAAAGGAAAGAAAATATAGAGATCCTAAAGTTTTCTTAATTTATTTAAAGATAAATCTTACTTTGTGGTATTTTTCTTTCCGGTGATTTTATTTTTGTTTCATTTTTAACTTTAAAAGTTGAATAATTACTGCTAGTATACTAAAAAAAAAAATTCTGTTACTCATATTTAAGGTTTCATTTTTAGTCAAACACTGTTTCACTTTTTAAAGTTTTTAGATATAATTTTACCTTGATTTGTATTAAAAGAATAATCAAAATTAATCTTAGTTAAATTCAACAAGAACTTTGAACTTTTCATTAAGCATTTCTTTAACTTTTTTCTCTGAAAATTCGGAAAAATATCTGGTGGTAATCTGATTTGTAGTTTTTTTTTCAGATAAACGTTCAATTTTACTTGGAACTTCTATTTGCAACACCTATGATGAAGCTTGTTGTTTATCTTATTTATCCAATGTGACTAAAAGATAAATATGACCGTGTACTCTAAACAGCAAAGCCTTCCCACTTAGTAACTAATAACGTGACTTAACTGTTCAGTAATTTTACTACAGAAGACTGTAAATGATATAATTTTCCTATTAACATGGATTTTTGAAAAAGTCACCCTACACTTTTTTCTTTTCTTTTTAAAGCATTTTTATAGTTATCAAATTGTGTAGCATGTATTGTTTATTTTCAATTTCAGTTTAATTTGACTTGCCTGTTTGATTTTGTAATTGTTTAAATTCAACAATAGTTATCTTTTGTAATAATTTTTAAGTTAATTGTTCTTACAGTGCTCCATCGTCAAATTTCTTAAATTTGGGTCCTCACTTTCACCTGAACAACTTATAAATTAATTTTAGTTTTACTTTAAAAAATTTTTTGACAAAAATGTTCCGGTATTTATTAATAGATCACATTAAAAAAAACATAAAACAAATTAATTTGCCATATCTTGGACTTAAATTGATTTTGGAATTTGTAACTTAAAACGAGCTTAAAAAAATGTATTGCAGAAATTAAGTTGAGGGTTTTTATTTATTTATTTATTTTTTTAAATTTACATTATGAATTGGATCAAATGCAGCGTTAATTTGTAGGTTTTTTTTTAAATTTGTGATATGTGATGTTAAAAGTAAATTTTAAAAAATTATTTCATTATTCATTTTATAATAATGAGAAATCAATTCATACTGAATTCTTGAACTTATGAAATTCACTCTTTTTCTATAAAACTTATAATCATAACCTTTTTTGTGGTGGGCATTATTTTGTTGAATAAAATTGTGTAGCCCCTCCTTTTTTTTTATCGTCCTCTCAATTTCCCTCCATTCATTTAAAAAAATTTTTTAAATTAAACCTCAGCTGCTTTAACGTGAAAAGATGCCCTCAATCCAAAATAAATCTGAAATCACTTTCCCTTGTGAAAATATTAACTTTGAACCACACTAAACTTTTTTGTACCCTGTTCAAAAGGAATGTGATCTTTCCGTCATCTGGTGCAGATGATTGAAATTGCACTAAATGAAAAAAAACAAAAACAATGTTGTTGACATGGCTTAACCTTTCTCTCTCTCTCCTTTGATCATGGGAATGTGGGGAAAGGCTATGTTCCGCTGTCTTATTTACGTGACTCATTCTGACTGAAATCAACTTTTATATATATTACAAATGGGAGTAGGCTGTGTCCAGAACTCTTAAAATTTGACTGGTGTCAATATAACAAACAGCATTTTGTTGATTTTTGTAAGGTCAAGAAAAAAAAAAAGCATTCATTCGTTGTTGTGCATTCGTAGCAAGAAATGCTACAACCCACATATACATGTATTTCGATAGTTTAGAAATCTTTTTTGAATATTTGCATTCGCTTCAATAGTAATATTCAGCAATTGAAATTTATTCATATTGTTCTTATGATATGTACTTTATTGATGTTGGTTTTAACTTATTGGTGTTCTTTAGTTATTTGTTGTCCCATTTTTTTTTTTTTAAATGAAAAGACACACCCATTTCTCACGACTTCATTTGTTTTTTAATTTGAATTTGCCATTACTAAAAAAATGAAACCTTTCGTTAATTTAAGTTAGTGATGATACCCTGAATTTACACATAAGACTTGATAAAATGTTTTAAGTAATAAAAAGTGAAATTTCACTTTCTTTGGTGTTAAATATAGTTCTATTAATATAACTTATTTGGTCAGGATGAGTTTAACTCAATCATGAAGAAAGAATGAATATATCTACTTTTTTTTTCTTTCCCGCTTTTGGAACTTGGTTATCTTTTTGCATCAAGTGGATCAGATACACAGCTTACAAGAAGCGTGACTGATGGAACACATTCTTTTCCTGATATCTCTTATACAAATAAATAAATCTATTACTTGCTAAATGTATTTTATGGATAAATTTGTTCAAATCTTAGGCACTTTTGATCTTAACTGGGCCTGCCTTAAAAATTTTCAATTCTGAAGACTTTCCTCTCTTCAAGGAATTTGTCATATCTGAAAAATTGATTTTCTATTGTTTTAGGCGATGTTCCTATTTACAATTGTACGTATTACAGTATCTAAACGATCTCTGACTTTCCAACATGCATTTATGACATATTTCCCTTATATTTATTTTCAAATAAATACCAATTTTGACATAGTTAATTCGTTCCGACAGTATATTTAGCCACCCCGTTTAAAAGCATAAAAATCAATATTTTAAAATCTGAAATTTTCCGTGAGAAGATCTGAATTGAAAGCATGAAAAATCCGGTCCCGAAAACTTGATTAAAAAAATTTTTTTTTTTTCTTTTAGACTAGACCAATCGGGATCAGAAGTGCCTAATTTTTTTCTTGACTTGGTGATTATTCGCATAAGTTTGATGTCTTGCATTGAATGTCAGAAACCAACCCTTTCATTTTTCTAAGAGCCATGCACTTTCTTTAAATTTTTTAAAGTGACTAGAAGTCTGTAATGAATGAACAGATAAAATACTTTGTTGGTGGGTGTATTTAATTTGAGTGTGACCCTATGAATTTTCGCGGAAGAAAGTTTTTGATAAGATTTTCCTTAATCAGTGAGAAACCGTTGGGAAGGGGGATATCTCTAAATTTTTTCTCTCTTTAATCCATCGTATTTATTTCAGGATTGTTTTACTGAAAAAAAAACCATTACGAACACAATTTTGTAAATTTGTAATTTTTATTTTCCTTTTCATTCGTAATAATTTTACCAGTTGGTATATCAAAGTAGGGAAAAAACATTACATTGACCCTCCCTTTTCTTTTACGTTTCTATGCTGATCAAATTTGCTCTGATGATATCGGGTTAAGTGACTTCTGAACTGGACAGGGTATTTTTTAATTTCTTTTGAATTTACTTATACAACAAAAACTTAAGGGTTTGCATCGCTGTTTATTAAATTTCGAAGGAATTTAAATTTGCTATCTTTTTTGTTCCTAAAAAGCATTTATCTTTCTTGCTACATTCACTGCATTCTTTTTTTCCCTTCATCCATAAGGTTATTAAAATTGCAGACCAACACAAAACTTGGTTAATATGTTCTACACTTCATTTCTTAAGTTGGGTTAAAAATAGATCATCTTGTGTTACATATCCTCTTCTGGTGAGTGTGGGAATTATTACATTTTAAATATTTAAGAGTAGAGACCATTTGAATTCGCCACCAACCCAGTTGGTAGTGATGGTATTTATTTATCTTGGCATATTAACCATTTTCATTTTCTTTTATAATACAAGGCCATAAGCGTTGTGAATTTAATCACGAATAGAACTCGCAATGGCAAGGCTCTTTTTATTTTCGGGAAAACAAAACAAAAAACATCCGTTCACAAGTTAGTTTTAAAAACTTTAAAAAAATATATGAAAATTACTTGGAAGAATAAGTTACTTTTCTGTCCATAGCAAAAGAATACTCACCTATCGTGAAATGATAGTTGTGCATTTTCCATTCTTGTGCACACCTCAATTAAATTACCTGTTTATTCGTTCATTCATTCTTAATTTACTAAATTCATTTCTTTTTAAAAGCCTATCTAAAATCAATTTTTTGTTAACAGCCGACATAATTATTAACTAAAAAGTCCACTCCTCAGATAAATGTTCTGTTTTGCTTTAGATAACAACTTCCATTCAGTAGCAGCAGCAACGAAGGCGCCTTTTATTTTTGGAGTCATTCCTATGAAACGATAATCATCATGAACTTTGAACCATTTGCTAAGCTGAAACAGCTGATTTCCTTTTCCTGCGTCGGATATATATATATATATATATATATATATATATATATATATATTTATTTTAAATTCATTAAATGTTATAGTGCTATCTTTCTTGAAACATTTCTTTTAAGTAATGTACATTTGTATGGAGCCACGTCTTGCAAAGTTCACTCAATAAATAAATAAAATGAAGTCTTTTTTCTTTTTTCCTTATTTGAGCGGAACCGCTTGGATAGTATGGAATAATTGAATAATAAAAATATTGGGAAGGAATACCAGATAATTTTATGCATTTATTGACTGAAAACTAAATGATCTTTCAAAGATCTTTGACCAGTTTATTTGTTTATTTTAACTAAATTTTTAGAGTTGACATTTATTCAGATAATCATATCAATTTTAGATAAATAGACTTATTGTAAGATAACTATTTTTTTGTATGCGAAATGAAGCTTTTTGGAAAATCCTTACTACAGTATTTACTCCATTTTATTTTAATTTTTTAAACTGCATTATATGAATTTTAAAAAATATTTATGAGCGACAATTTCATTCATCCAGTGTTCCTATCCAATTCTTTAACCACCATATCGACCTTTTTAAAGTTGAAGATTGGAGTAAAATTTTCTAATGGACAAAGTATAGAATCATCCACGAGGTTAGAATAAAAATGATTTTCACTCAAAATTTTAAATTAATAATATCCGCTACCCAAGACTTTACAAAAGGGAAAGGAATGTAGTCATATTTTTCTCTTAAGGTATCATCCATAATTCAGTTTTCCATTTATTTATTATGAACCGTAGATTTTATTAAATGTTTCTATTTTTTTTTTTTTGTGTCTATTTTCCTTGGTTAACTTAAACAACTTGCATATTACATAACACTAAAAAAAAGTTTTGGAAACGGTAACCTACAATAACATAACTAGTTCTTTTTCTAATTTGAGCGACTAGAAGACACTTGTGTGGATTTAGGACATAAAAAATAAAAACAAGTAACGGTGTTACTACTGCTGCTATTTAGAACTTGGAAATTGTCAGGGTTGATGGAAGGGTTGACTGATCTGTGATGAGTGAGTTATGTCGGAATGTTGAGGAGAGTGCATATTGGTTGATGGGTAGTCGAACTGTGTTCATGTACACGATGTTCATTCATTCACTCACCAGCTTCTTTCTTCGTCATCTTTTTACTTTTTATTCTCATTCATTCATTCATTCATTCCATTCTCATTTTGCTTAAGTTGGCGTATTATTTTTCTGACTCATTTCCTGCGTCTTCATTTTGCATCTTGCCTATCTTTTTTTTTTCCTATTTAAGAAAAAATCCTAAGTTTCTCTTTTACTTAATTCTTCTTATAACTCTGATTTTTATTAACCATCTCTCTCTGACATACCGCTTTTTTTCTTTTACTCCCCTATTTCCTTCTGTTTGCAGAATCCTGCCATTTTTATGTTAATTTCACTTTATAAATGTAGCAATTTCAGCTAGTTATTTAAGAGAATAAGTTTCATGGAAATTAAGATAATTTTGAATTCTGCTATATTTTGCAATTTTTTCTTTTTTAAATGATGTCTGTTGAAAATGTCGTGACCCAGTTTAGGTGCTGCCTGTTAGAACCTTTCTTCCGTGTTGTGAAGGGTATTACTCCTATAATAAATAATCAAATGAGAAGTATTATTTTTTCTTCAAATTCCTACTAAAGAATATGGTTATATCCATATTTTCTAAACTTAGTCTGGTACAAGTCTACAAGTATTGGGTACAGATAAGCGTTAACTACTATACAGCTGGAATATAGTGAGATTTTCACACTCTTGCTAACCATTATGGCACGATGAAGTGCAAATTATACCATTTATGTATGAAATGAAATGAAATTTAATTTAAATGGTTTAAAGTCTGACTGTTACATTGTCCAAGTTCATTCGAAAAGAGAGCTCTGTAAGAAACTTGGATTCTAATTTTTTGAAATTAGTCTTTCCCACTTTTTTTTTTTTTAATTTCATTTTTTTTTTTTTTTTTTTTTTTACTAGGATCAGTCGTGCCTAATCTTCCAGGCAAAACACGGTATAAATGAAAATTTTTAAAAATTGGAGACAAAGAATGTCTGGTTTCTTGGACAGCACCTCTGTGGCGCTTAAAACGCCGGTGTCAATCTCTGTTTGAAACATCCCAAATGGAGCTAGACTGGTTTTGTTTGTACCCACACTTACACATATTGAGTACCTCTTCTTTAAACTTGACCTTATGTCGTAAGTTATCCTCTTGGATAAATAAATTTCATTTTTTAGTCATGTGGACAAGCACCTTTCCATTGCGCTAAAAAATGGAGAGTTGTCGGTCGCGGGGACTGGGCAATTCTTTGCTTTTACCCGCGTCCGTGTGTGTGGAGTATTTATTAAACTTTTTATATTTCTTCACCGTGAAGTGATTGGATTTCTAATTGAAAAAATGTTCTATGCCATTAACTTTGGAGTTAGAATTATTTTAAAAAAGCAATTTGATCGGCTTTGTTTCTTTGGGTTCTTTCTACCATTTTTAAATCGGTGTTTATCTGAAAAATTAAAAAAAAAAATTTTTTTAACATCGCGAAAGAAGGAAAGCATATAGTTAATTACTTATATCCGAATTTGATATTGTCGATATTTTCTAGGAAAATATATGCTTGTTTTTCTTGGACAAGGATGTTTTAGCTATTTGTCAATCTGAGCAATAAGGACACATTGTTCTGGTGTATGTTAAAAAGATGTGTGTGTAATATATAATGACTGGTTTTCATAAACGTAGAAAAAGTCTACAAGACAAATGGGAGGGGCGACAAATATCTATCTTTACAGGTTGCACTGGCTTTGTACTACGTCACTGAGGTCATACAGATATTTTTTTTTGTCCTATTAAAGACATATTGTTAACATATGCCTTTAAGATTGTAATAATAAAAAAGGTTGTCCAACCTAAGTTGTCACAGGCGTCGGATAATTGGTGCCTTAAATGAGCAGCTGATTTTTGATGAGCGATGACTCCCCCCCACCTCATTTTACGTTTTGTTGTTTGGATTTTGTAATAGACTTCAGTATATCATCTATTTACCAACACCTGACAGACTCAATAGTTTTTGCACCTTTTAAACAGGTGTTCTCTTGTCTAAATAACAGTACTCTGACTACACAGTCCGAAACATTCACGTAGTTTGGCGTTAGATTTTTAAGACTTCGTTAAATCGATTGTTTTAAAAAGAAATGAAGATGTCTGTAAAATAACTTTATTCTGAACTCTACTTTAAAACTTCACTATTTAACGAAATAGTAAATGAGAGAAATAAAAAAATTTTGAAACTAAGAAATTACTGAATCAAATTTATTAATTTTTATTTATTGAAATTTCTTTTTAATGGAAATTATCAAACAATCTTTTTTAAATGCTTCGTAGAATTCATTGTGTAGTTCTTATTACTCATTTTTTTTTATAAATCACCTTGGTGTCTCATTTTTTTTAACTGGTAGTGTCCACAGTACACTTTTTGTATATCTAATGATACTAAATACGAATTTATTTAAACAATTTAGAATCCCTTGTCAATATCTTGAAACTGTAGATTTTAGTCTCTTGCTTCCTTAAAAGGAATGTCCCCATCTTCTATATATGATCTTTTGTTTAAAATCAGTTCTGTAATTTCGACTTTCCTGACTTCTATTGCACGCATCTCATTCTTCTAAAATTGGATTGTACGATTATTTTACCCTTAACATTTATTTAGAATTAATCGCGCAAAAATAGCTCGATTCCTTCGGTATTGTTACCAGAGGCGCCGGACAATCAACTAAGCCCTTACTCTTTTTCTCTGAAATTGAGCTATTTTTCTTCGGATTAAACCCTTCTCAATAAGCTTAGTCAGGCATAGTCATAAGTCACAGTCACTTCATGTATGAAAATTGAACTTGCTACACTGTAATAATGACTTGTAAGACTAACTTGCTTTGTATTGTCCCACAGAATTTCTTTTATTTCATTTATTTACTTTTTTTGTATGTACCATTTTTAAAGTCTTTGGTATGACGCGATCTGGGATTGAACCCAGATCTCCTGGGCTTTTGGCGAACACTCTACCCACTAGGCCAATGAGCCGGTATTACGTGACCATAACTCAGCAAAAATGGCACTTCATAGCAAATATTTTATTAGAGCAATATATTTAAAATACTCTTTGAGAATGCAATTTCCAGTTGAATTTGCCACTGAATAATAATTTTGTGGGTTGATATGCACTGAATGACTTTTTTTAATCATCCAAATTCTTATGACCGAAATAACCATGAAATGCTAATTAAACTCCTTCACCTTTTCCTAAATAGAAGCATTACTATAATCATGGACCACTGTTAAAATGGAGGCACAATGTTTTATCGGGTCATCTAGTTGTATAATAAAATTGCCACTGTTAAGTATGCTAAATTATTAGTTTATGCTGTTGTTTGCAGAAAAGTTTTTTCTTTCATTACAAATTTTAGATTTTTTTCTTTTTCTTTCTTTCATATTTAAATATTTTCTTCTTACTTTTATATTTAAATATTGCCTTTTGTTTTCTTTTAAATCACCTATTAAATTTTATAATAAAATCAAGAAACTGTAGCACTTTCTTCCTAGTTATGACACAGGCCTGAGAGAAAATATTTGCTTACTCTTTGGCTTGTTATTTCTACATTAATTTTTATTTTTTTCAAGTAAGCCTTGCCCATTCTGGTTTTTGTTGTCTGGAGTTAAAGTTCCAGCCTTTCTTAGCTCATTCTGTTTGGGGAAAGAATCTTTTAGTGTTTTTTGTTTTTTTTAAATTAATATTGAGCACTAAGCAGACCTAGAAATTAATATTTCAATGTAACTTTTTTTTAAATATGAAAGATTGTTACAGAGAGGAAGGAATATTTAGCCATACAGCTTTTTATCATTGAGAGTATGGATTTTTTTTTCTTTCTCTGAAAGAAATACATAGCACTGATTTTAAAAATTCCCCTGGATACCATAGTAGAAGTTTTTCTGTTTAATTTTGTCAAATCTAAGACTTGTAGAAATTATTTAACAAATATCTTTGATAGTTTCTATAATGCATAATTTCAGTATGAAAATAGAGCATAGAATTACATTGTCAGATATGTTTTCAAGAATTGTTTGTCTTTTTAGTCAACTATGATGCTATCTTAAAATCGTGGCGCATTCAATAAGTTTCCAGCCTTTTTTTTGTACAGGCATTTAAAATTGTCATAGACTCTTGAAAAGTCAGTATGTTATTGCTATACATCTTATGAGATGACTGACCAATTTTTATGATTTCAGCTTCAAATTGGAATACATCCTACTAAAGCCTGATTGTCACAGCTGGTGAATTTCAAAAATGCAATCTGACCCTTTAGAAGAACGATATGCAATAAAATTGTTTTTTAAACTTGGAAAAAATGCCAGAGAAACGTATGGAATGCTTCAGACTGCTTTTGGAGCATCTTGCATGAATCAAGCATCAGTTTTTGAGTGACATAAGAGATTCAAGGAAGACAGGGAGTCTGTGAGGGATGATGAGAGGTGTGGAAGGAGTAAGTCAATATACCAGAGTTGATTGGCCAAAGGGTTAGGGCTACTATGTTGAGGTTTTAAGGGAGTTCAGGAAGAGATTCCGTCGGAAGAGGCCAGCACTGTTTAAATTGGGTCAGTGGCATTTCCACCAGGACAATGCACCAGTCCACAACTCCATCCTTGTCACAGACTATTTGACCAAGATGGGCATCAAGACAGTTCTTTAGCCTCCCTATAGTCCAGACGTTGCTCCCTGTGACTTTTGGTTATTCCCTAAGCTCGGGCTGTTGTTATGAGACAATTGAGGAGATGAAAGAGGCTGTGACGAAGGTCATTGACACGCTCACACAAGAGGACTTCGATGGGGCCTTCTAGAAGTTTTTGGAATGGTACAACAAGTGCATTGCAGCTGGTGGAGATTACTTCAAAGGGGACTAGAGTTTCATGTGTGTACTATCAATAAAAGTGCCCATATTAAAAAAAAAAAAAAAAAAAAAAGTCTGGAAACTTATTTAATGATACTCAATTTTAGCCTGATAAGCGTTGTCTTCATATCAATGAAATGAAAACAATGTATGAAAGTTAAGGCTATAAATATGATAAAAAAAAAAAAGAAAACTTTCAAACATTATCAGGATTAATGTTTTTCTGTCACTCAAAGTATATATTTATTTTTTCTATTAAGGTTGAAATACATCTGTACAGGTACATTTCTTTCTGATCAGTAAAAAATAGTAATTTATTTTATCGACTGCTGATTTGCTTACATACTAGTATAACACAGATAATTAACTGGGAACAATGTCAAGCCTTCACTTGTGAATGGTCACTGCACCTTTTAGTAATATTTTTTCTCTCATATGATGCTGCTAAATATGATGAAACCATTGATAAAGAGAACAATGGTTTCATCATATTTAGCAGCATCATCTTCCTCACCAATTTCTATCTCTTTATGCATTTTGACAGGAAATATTTAATTCATTTTTTTTTTTCACAACCAATGCTAAAGAGCCCAGTCTACTGTTTACCCATAATTGGGGGAAGAACAGATGGATTCATGCCTTTACCAAGAGTATTAGCACTCTGTCAGATACAAACAGCTTTGTCCAGCATTTGAACTCTGTTGCCACTTTCCTTTCCTACAATGATAACCATTATGCTAAGTGCACCTGCGGGTGCATTCATGTATAGCTATCATTAAAAGTGAGGGAGTCCCTCCAGCATAATGTTTAAAGTGATGCATGTTCACTTTCAGTCTAATACCTTTGGGAAAGGTATGAACTCCCTTATCTCCCTTGCTATGATTTAAATAGCACCACTGCTGTTCTTCTACAATTGGCATTAAATAATCCATGAAGGTTGATATGTCATTAAACAAGGAAACCAAACTAACCAATCATTTGAATTATAAAAAGTGCAAAATTTTAAAATATTTGATTTGATAAAGAGAATATACATTATTTAATTGGCTAAGTGGAAAACATTGTCATAGCCAACCAATCACAGAGAGGCTTAGACAAGGTTAGGCAATCTGTCTGGGAGAAGGAAAACTCTAAATTCAAACCAGCCATACTTTGCTTAAAGAGTAACCTTGTGTCACATCCTGCCTGAGGTGGAGGGTTGGGTAAATACTTGCATGACTGCACCTTTAACTCAAACCTGGCTGTCAGCTCCGTTTTGGTGGAATTTGATTCACAGCTTCTGTCAACAATACCTGCTCTAGTATTTTTATGACCTTCCAAAATTCTTACATTTTTACTTGATATATTGTTGAAACTAATTCAAATTTACTGGCATAAATCTCACATGCTTATAAAATCGACTGTACCTGTTTTTGTCCTGTACATATTTTAATTAACAAAACCTAAATTTTTTGATCATCTGTCAATTCTTGATGCTCCACACATCTATAGTATTATAACATCTCATAAAATATACCCAAGTAGACAACAATAAGATACTAACTCCAATTCCAGATTAAACAGTTGAATCATGAATTTTTCAATTATGCATTTTAGTATTTTTACATATATAAAAATAACTAGTCAACAGAATTGTTTCTTCTATAATGTATAACTATAAAGATACAAATAGAATGGAAAATGTCATGTCTCTGCTGGACTCTGGTATTCATGGCTCTGCACATTTTCCTTATGGCCAATTGTATCACCATGACTGTTCTTGGGAGAGATAGTGGGGTAGTTTCCTGTTGTTGTTTTCAAGGTTTAAATAGAGAAATGTCTTTCTAGATTGGCTATGTACCACTATGGCTAAAGAGTCAAATTAATCTTGTTATTTTAGCTGGGAGTGGAGGAAGAAGCCTATATATTACCTTTCCCAAGAGCAATTAGTTTGATATGAATGTAAACAGCTTCTGTTGGACTTTGAATTCCATCCTCTGAAATGATACCATTACTCCACCTGTACTTTCTGAGATACAAATAAATCCATATGTAAATTACATTAACACATGGATTCAGGGATTTATTTTAGAAAACTTTGGATAGGATCTTCTTTCAAGCAAGGTGAAAAGAAAATGGTATATTACTTTAGTATAAACTGAGAATTTAAGCCCATAGATATCAAAATTCCTGGTTTCAAAGCCACAGAAATTAGGTATTTTAATTGCATAAAAAAAGAATGCAAAGTATTTTGTCTCTCATGTTGAAAGTGTAAAAGTTGAAGTTAATTACAAAATATTTTCTTGTGTGTATATTCCAACAATGAAGAGAGTGTGGCCAATGTCTTTTTAATTGGACCTAATTAAATATTGATTTTAAAAAGTTACTTTCACCTTTTGAAATTATGAACTTCTCTTGTGCAATGTCCCCCACTCTTAAGCCTGTGAATAATAATAATAATAAACTATAAAGTATGGAATTGCTCATTTCAGGAGGCTGAAAAACATGCCTGACTGAGTGGGTTAGCCCAATGAGGCTGCTCTTCATTTTGGTGCTGAAAATTAAACTTTCAGCAGAAGAGGAATTGTGGGATATTTTATTTGTTTTATTTTCGTATTTTATTATTGGTTTTATTTGTTTTAAACTTTATTAATTTATTAATCCCTAAAAAATAAGAGGTGCTAAAGTTCCCAACCTGATCAATACTGGAAGGCTCTAGAGCCAAGAAATGTAGATCCAATTTCATATATTCTTTTCCAAGTTCAACATAACTTGGCACATTAATTTTCATGTTTTTTCAAACGTAAAAAAATCATATCCTCCTTGGTTAGGGTGAGAATTTTTCAACATTTGATACATGAGTATATGTTTGAAATTTAGTTGCATTAAAGTGTAGCCATAGTTTGCTGTTTGTTATGTTAGCAGAACATTACAAGTGAGTTTTTTTTTCCACTAGACACTTCATGCTTCTGGCCTTGTGCCAAACTAAGCTAAGCTTAGTAAATTAATGGTACTGAGATTCATTGTTTTGGAGAGATATGTAAAGTTGCCAATGGCATATAAAACTTGGTTTGTGTTAGATTTTGGGATTTGAGTTGCTTGTTAATGGCAACATAGTTTCTGTTTAAAAAAAAGATTGCATAAAAATATTTGATATGAATGAAAGGTAATTATATAGATTTTGTGCCAAGAATTTGATAAATGTTGACATTTAATCTTGGTGAAATTGACTAAAAAATATTTCTATTACATAAAAGTAGTGGAAAGGTTAAAATTTAGTTCAGCTTAATCTCCTGACCTAAAACAAAGTTTTACATGTTGTAAACAATATGGCTGAATGAGAGATGAGCATAAATAACTAGTCTAGCAATAAATTCATTGAATGTAGCATACGTAACAAACATACCATGAGTGGTTTTCATAGTCATTTTATTACTGTGCACAGAATATATAAACTGTTTGAATTAAAGATATGGATTACTGACTTATTACAGTCTTTAGATTATAAATGAGTTTCTCTAAGTGAATTAAAATAATATAATAATCAAATAAGCCTGTTTCCTTATTTTATTATTTATTACTGTTAAAAACTTTTTTATTGTTTATATATTTTCTTTGATATATTGAATTAGTATGAAACAAAATGAATGGACAAAAGTAAAGATTTTTAATCAAAATGATTGGTAAACTTTTTTCTTTTAGTTTTATAGAATTCATTTACCTGCCACAATAAAATCTGAAAATCTAGTAGTCCATTTCAGATTAATAAATATTTTGTTTTGTTTTCGTTTGTCAACCTGCTTACCTATAATTTCTTTTAATTAAATAACTTAAAATAGGAAATGAAACCTAACGTATTATACTAAAAATTGCGACATATCCTTCTTTTTGTGCATAATATATGGAAATGTAACTTTTATAGAACAGTGATAACAAGTATTTAATTCAAGGTAAAGATATGAGAAAAATGTTTCATATATGAAGTCTTAGAAAGAAGTTTTCTCCCTACCCCTCTTAATTATTCATTTCTACTTTTTTGTTCTCTTCTATTTCCTTTGTTTTCTACTATCTTCAAAATAAATATTGATTTCTGTTTGTTTGGATTATATTTCATTTTGTGATCTTAATTTTCCCACTGGCAAATCTCCAGTTTCTTTTGATGGCCTGGAGTTCTACCAACACTTGACTGAGTTTTAGTGAAATTTAACTTCACATTCAGGTGAAGAATAAATTTCTGGTGTACATTCAGTCGGAAACAATGCTGATTTGTGCTATATAACTAAGAAATATTAATCTACCAGAAAACAACTTTCAACATTCTTGGAAAGAAAAAATTGTGTGTGTGTGTGGGGTCTTGGATTAAAGAAAAATAAAATAAAATAAACTTATGGTCTGGGATATATTTCGTCCCTTGATCAGTAGTGGCTGGGTAAGTTTAGTGGGGGGCGGGTTTGAATTTGGAAAACCCAAAACCTCTGAGGATGCAATCAAGAGCACATAAAGATGTATTTATTGAAACCATTTAGGCCTACTTTGAGCAATGTTTAATGAGCTATTCGCATAGGCCATCAGTTGGGATATATTTGTTGTGATCCGGACACGACTGTATTCAAGGATACATTTTAATCTAGGGTAATTTGCCCTTATTTCTAGACTGCTGTCACAGGTCATTGCTTATAAGTATAATTCCTCACTGAATGCTGCATTGTTACCTTGTGCCAAACTTGGTTAGTTTACTTTGTATCAGTATAAAAATATATGCTGTAGTCTATATAGTCAATTATTTTGTTGTTATAAACCTAGTAACTATGTGTAAGTATCTCGGCTTTGACCAAATGTTAAATGTCCCATATTTATGTACTTTCCATATACATATCTACATTGTGTGTGTGTGTGTGTGTAAATGTTTATTGCTGTCAAGTTCTTTATGGTAACTATTAATCACATGAACTTTGTCTGCACTGTTAGATTTTTGCTATTTAAAAACAAAACTTGTTTGCACTTGTTTCAGAATATTATTTGGGAAAAAGGATAAACTTTTAGTATCCTCGATTTTTTATTTAAAATTTTTTATTATTACTTTTTTCAGTCTTTATTGGGTGTAGTCTCTAATATGGTTATGTAGATATATTTTAAACATTTATACTTTAAAGTCACTCGACACTGCCTACTTGGGCATATCCTGTAGATGTTTATCAAAATATTTTTTGTCATGTCCTAAGCAGTAACTGTTTTAACAATTCTGATAAGTTGTTTGTTTGTCAAAATAAAATTTCTTGAGTTTGAACGTGATCTAAGAAATTCAGAATTTTGGGGGTGGGGAAGCAAACAAAACGAAACAAAACAAAAAAACCCCAAAACAAACAAATGCCAAAACTTCACTTTTTACTGAGAATAGATGATGTGTTGTGATTTTAAAATCCTCTACCTTATATGGGAAAGAATTTGTTAGTTCAATAAGTGAATGCATTTCATTTTAGGTAAATGGTTGATATAATTCTGAGGCTGTAATTTTAGAATTTGTAGAATTGTCTTTAGTCTTGAATTAATTATGCCCCCCCCCCAATGATTGTAATATGGAAATTTCAATGTATTGTAACTTTATTATAACAGGTTTATGAAAAAAAGATTTGTTTGTTGATTAGCAAAAATAATTAATCTTGTATGCCAAAGACGATTTGCAATTAATATTATCTACATATATATTTATCCATATAAACGGAAATAATAATCAACAGTACTTGAGGTATGTTAGTGCCAGTGTGTTAGAGAATGATTTTATTTATTCAATGTTGATATTTATGATTAAAAGAAACTATTGGTTAAAACATTTATCAGTTTTAGTTAGATATTTGATTACCGCAAAGTTTAAAGAAATTAAAGATGAATATATTTCTCTTTTATGGGGAAAATATACTTTACAAATATTTTTGATTTAGATATTAAACAGTTCACATACTGGAACACGACATAAGAATTATCTTTTTTAGATATTATTGAAAGCTAAATGCGTCAGGTGATACCCACGAGAGATAAGTTTAGATTCTGACTATTGTAAGTGTTATTATATAAAAACAATGAATCTTGACTTATTGTATTCAAGATGCCTTTATAGAAAGAAGTAATTAAAAATGAAACTTATCCACTGAGTGTCTTTTTTTTTTTTCAAATGTACGATAAACCCTTGTACAACATGTATGAGTCTTTGTTGACGGGCTTTAGAATATGCAGATTGCATCCTCTACAAAGAGATAAGACCTCCTTTAAAGAGGTGTCCTGGGTATGACAATAAACTGCATCAAATAGTGAAGTTTCAATTGTGGAGCTTCTGGGATTGTACTGTACACCTTCATTGCTATTACTCTGAAGTCCTCTCTAAGCTGTTAGGATTCCGTCAATGGGTCAAATACGTTGGCACATTATTCATATTAGATAGGAATACTTGAAACCATTGTTTATATAACGGTTGGTTTGGTTTCTTTGTTTAATGGCATATCAACTCTTTTTAGGTTATTTAATGCCAAATCTATTCTCCTTGAAGAACAGTAATGGTACTATTTAACCCATAGCTGGGAGGATAAGGGGGTTCATACCTTTCCCAAGGGTATTTGCCCGAAAGTGAACGTAATAGCGCGACTGGAGTACGAACTCGCGTACTACGATTCCGCAGTCCATCGCTTTAACCATTACACCACGAGGACACCCCATTATTTATAAAAGGCTGGTTACTTGAAACCATATAATTGATTGTAAATTATTGGTGTTAGATAGGTATGCTTGAAACCATAACTGCAAATAAATGATTAATAGGAATGATTACTTTAAACCATAAACTATTAGTATTAAATAGAAATACTTGAAACCATATATATATTTATTTTTTTTAGGAGTACTTGATATATAACTGTGGAAAAAATGATTATGGTCAAATAACAAAAATGTGCAATGGAACATTGAAAATATTTGGTATGATTACAATCAAACACTTATAACTGAATAGAATTTCAATATTAACCAGACTTGATATGCTGTTAAACAAATAAACCAAACCAAAATATGTATATTTGAACTTTTTAAGAAAAATTGATATTTCTCAGTTACATAGTAAAAATAAAAATTTAGGCAGATTTTATTATTGATGTGATTCTTTACTAGAGACATCTTAATGTTATTCAATTTGATAGTTTGTGATTAAGTAACAACAAAGCCATTTATCATTGACATCATTAACTAAGCTTAGTTTGGCATGATGCCAGAAGTATGGGGCACTCAGTGAGAAACGAATACTAACAATGGTTTACTAGATATTGCTTTATGTGTGTTGCCCCTCCTCTCGATAAGGCTACAAGAATAGGGTCTCTAGTGAGGATTGAACTCACTATTTAGTAGCAATGGGCCTGTGAATCTTGCTAACCACTACACCATATATTATTGATGTTATGTGTACTTAATAAAAAACCCAAAAACTTAAAGTGCAAAATTATTTTCTTTAAATAGCACAATGGAAAGATTCTTGGAATTGTTTGATGGCATTTCAAAACTATAATTAATGATCCACAGCAGATAATTTTTTTTCTTAAATTTAAAAGGCCATTTAAGGAAAATGCAATGTAATAATTTTTAATATCTAAATGCACATGAAATTTAGTTGCTGTCTGATGATAATCTCAATTTGATTTCATATTGTAGGCAAAAGTATTGATTAAACAAACTGATCAAATTATTTAAAAAAAGAAAAAAAAAGTTATTCCCCCCCACCAATATATATATATATATATATATATATATATATAAACATATCATTTCAAGGATCTATAAGATATTTCACCTAAAACAAAACCTCAAATAACAGTACTTAGACTTTCTCTCTCCATGTAGCATTTGTATAAATTAGAAAATTTTATAGTGTAAAAAAAATGAGACGGTCACTATTTTAGGGGGTCTATTTTATAGCATTGTTTTTGTTTTTTTTTCTTTGCAGACAACAAGTGTCCTATTGTGGGAATTGAGATTGGTTAAACGAAATGTATTATATTTCACTAGACACAACTGAAAATGTTAAGGGTTCGCTAAGGAAAAGAATACCACAAAGTCACATAGTAGTTCTACGTCGTCAGACTGATTTATATATTTTAGATCATTCGGTATAAAACTTACCGTACTTTACAGAAGTTATAAAATTAAATTTACAAATGATTAGATTTTAAAAACAAAAAACACAAAAAGTAAATAAAGTGTATAAAAAAACAACTAGTAATCTGTTTAGCAGTTTGTGGAATTTTAAATAAAAACACCGAGCAGTTTTTCTTGTATAGAAAATAGAATTTTGAGCTTTTTATTTATTTTAGTAATTACACTTTAGTCAGGCATTAGGCTATGGGATACACTAACGAATTGATTCGCGTGACAATCTTATTGTTCTATGGGAGGCATCTATTCAACTTTTTATTCGATTATAAATAATCACTTACATAGTAACAATAATTCATTGACAGAACTTAACTAGATAGCAACATCTTTTGGCTGGCAACTCATTAAACAGTAGATTGTCGGTAGTGTACACAACTTCTGTACTTTATTTCGGTTCTTTTCGGATAGTGCAGTTCCTTTTGGAATGTACGGTGATATTACGCCAAAGAACCATTTTAAGTTGTCACTACCTTACTTGCATAATCTCGAACAAAACAATATTGAACAAACAAATAATCATTGATTGACCTAGTATTTATTTATACAAATAAAGTAAAACCAAGCACCCACACTCCAGAAGGGACCGAACTATCCGAAAAGTATCTCTATTTCGATCCATAGTAACTTCTGTGTATTTTTTTTTTAATTACGAAAATAAATAAAATAGAAATAAATGCTGGGTTAGCTACTTTTTATTTTTTAGATTTTTGATTAAAAATCGGAGGGTTATGTCTACACTATGTCGTATAGAAGCATAGACACATGTTGAAGAAAAGTTTGAAAAACATGCATTTAGTTGCTAAAAGCTATTTAGCAAAATAACAGCTTCTCTTTAACGTATGACTCCACCTCCATTTCAGGATTAAGAAAATGCAGTGATATTACTGAAATATTTACCAAAAATTGAACAAAACGAGCCACAAGGACAGTAAGGAAAAATCTATAATTTACAATAATACAATAAAATAGCTAAAGTCGTAAGCATCTATTCCCCCCTCTCTCACTTTTTTCTTCCTAGCCATCTTGAGTTAGGTGCTAATC
Source organism: Sepioteuthis lessoniana (assembly GCA_963585895.1). Classification (NCBI taxonomy): domain Eukaryota; kingdom Metazoa; phylum Mollusca; class Cephalopoda; order Myopsida; family Loliginidae; genus Sepioteuthis; species Sepioteuthis lessoniana. The sequence continues at coordinate 235,786 of CAUZXS010003669.1, forward strand.
AAAATCTACGGTATTTATTTCATAGCATCTTGCTTTAACTCCTCCCATTTTTGTGATGATTATTTGAGTTGAGTAAATTTGAGTATAGTCACAGTATTAATATGGAGTTAGGTTAAGTACAAGATAAGTGATAGCTTTATGGAATTTTGAGTTAAAAATTAGCCGATATACTTCAACTTCGCATCAAAAACTTGGGGAATGGTTTTTTTAGCGACTTTAGGGGTAGATCTTATTGGTTCGTTTGAACATAGGGTAAATTTTTTAAAACCTTGCATAGTGTCCACTAAAGATAAAAACGAGACAAGTGGGTTGACGACATGCACCACAGAGAAGTGACAGTGGTGGTCGACTACTGCCTTTTCCCACTTGTCAGTCAAAATTCACTATCTCGCGCCATTTACTCTGCTTTTAAGATTCAAATGATTCTGGAGTGTCTCTTATTTATTAATTTATGATATCTATAGTAACAAAAGTAATTGATCTGTTAGAATTTCGATAACTTTCCTATATTTTCTTACTGATTTTTATTTTATTTTAGGAAACTTTGGTAAAATACACAAATCACAAGTTTAGAAGACGGACACAACGATGATAAAGTTGATGAAATGGGAAATGTAAAGAAATAGATGACTTTTAAATTTTACAGTACTTTTCAATTAAGGATAAAACTAAAATTGTTTTCAAAGTTTCCAAGCATATCTAAAAAGTTTGTTTCTCCTCTTCACTATTCTAAATTCAGTGTAACGTGTGTTGTGGTCAGAATTTCTTTCTGCAAAGAGACATGCAATCAATGTAAGTAACTAAAGAATTTAAAAAAAAAATCTTTAAGAGATGAGAAAAGTTTAGATGTAGGAAGATAATTTTATTTTTAGAAGTGAAGCCTAATTTTAATCATATAATGTTTGACATTAAAAGATGACTTTCTGAAAATGTGTAGGATGATGATTTGATGTGTCTGGCCTATATGTAAAACTGCTTATTCCATCTCATTGTTATGCTGACTGGATGGAGTAAGGAAAAACATTTCCTCCCAAATAACGTTAGCTATTGGGATTTTAAAAAAATTTATACAAAACTATTAAATTGTTGAATTACACTTATCTATGAGGAATATGTTCCAAGAATCCTAATAGATAACCTCTAGGTATAAAATAACTGTAGACAAGTTGATATGCCGTTAAAATCAGCCTCAATAGATACTGTTTTTCCTATGCCTGTATACATAGTTTAAGTTTAATTTGTATATTACTAAATTTTCATTATGTTTAACTGGTTTGAATTCAGTTTTCCTTTTCCTAGACTGGTTAACATACCAAGGTTAAAGAAGCCAGTCTGTCTGCCTTACTATTTATTTACTTATTGCTGGAGGGAGATTAGTTGGATTAATACCTTTCTTAAGGGTATTAGCATGATGTGAAATTCAAATAGTCTTGTCAAAAATTTGAACTCGGTTCACCATGTCCATTTTCTATGATGACAACAATTACAAAAATGACCCATCATAGCAAGAATATTTATTAGAGCAATACATTTAAAATGATCCAACAGGATAAAGCAATTTTCGATACAATTTGGAACTGAATGATAATTTTGTGGGAGATAAAGGAATAACTATTAAATGCTAATTAGAATTCTTTACGTCTTCCTAAATAGAAGCATTAATATCATCGTAGATCCCTGTTACTATGGGAACTGAATGGGTTCATTTACTATTTAGTATATACTGTGTTTTGCCTATACTTGTGTGTGTATATTTTTTCATAAATTAAGATTAACCATGTGCTGGACTTGAAGTAAGACTGTGAACTCCTGTCATGCTATTATATTCACTTTCAAACTTTGAAAAAGGTGTATGAATCCTCTTATTTCTTCAGCTATGGGTTAGATAGAATCACAACTGTTCTACAAGGATGGCTTTGGCATTAAATAACTCATGAAGGTTGAAATACCACTAAACAAAGAAATCAAACCAAACCAAAAATAACTCTTAGAATATACAATATATTGTAATAAAAGTTGTGTAATGGATACTGGATTATTTGTTATTATAGTAGACTTATCAACCTCATGATTTATTTTCTTTCCTTATTAAGTCAAGAACTTTCACCTTTTCACATGAAATAAGCACTGGACAGTTTCATTTTGGTATATCTGAATTGCTTGTGTACTTTGGGACCATTATAAGTAAAACTTACAAATTGTTTATTTTCTAAAGTATTTGAAATGATAGGTAAAGTGTACCACTGTACTATAAATGAGTTGACATACAAAATCATTTTGTCTCATTGTCTTAGTAAAATATTGTGAATGTTCTGTGTAATAGGACTGGTTAAAACATTAAAAGCCTTGTATTTCTTACTGGCTGATAGAGCAACATGCTTAAAAATGAGACTGATTATGCTAATCAAACTTGTACTTGCATATGATTACATATATACATAATAGTGACCTCGAAAATACTTCAACATATCTTGAAAGTAAGTATCTACAAAAATGAGACATCTGATGTTTGTAATCACAAAAAGATGTAATATCAGGGTTAAATGAAGAGGTTAACAGGAACCTATCTGACAAATGATGATTTGACTGTTGCAGATGCAGTGTACTCTTGGTATACTTCATTTTGGAGAACAACTGTTCACAGTAGTATGTATTGCCAAACAGGCTCACTACTTGCTGGGCATGGAGGATAAGGTTGAACACATAGAAGTATGTGGATTTTGATAAAATCAAGGATGTGGCAAGCAAGAAACTTGGACTTCAAATCTTCTGAACACTAAAGATCGATGAGTTTCATCTTGTTGTAATGGTACTTCTTAACAATCAGTGTCAAAAAGCAAAGAGAAAATTTTGAAAGTTGGATCAAGGGCTGCATGTGAATCAATCAGTCTCATCCAGGATTTGAACTCGAGTCACCATGTCCATTTCCTATGACGATAACCATTACACCACAGGCACCTTGAGAAAGGTATGAATCCAATAATTCTCCCTCCAGCTATGGGTAAATAGTAGGACAGACTGAGTTCTTCAGCCTTGGTGAGGCAGCTAGTCTAGGAGAAGGAAAATTCTGAATTCAAACCTGTTAAACTCCGCTTAAAAATTGACCTTGTGTCATATCCTGCCTGAGCGGAGGGGTTGGTAAATAGGATCAAGGGGTGCATGTGGGTTAAAGATCCCAGACTTTGATGGTACAAAGTATATTTTGTCTTCTTCATATAGGAATTTGTAATAGCCCGCTTTTTGTGAGTGTTGGTTTTTGTGGAAGAGAGTGAATGTAATTTACGAGATTATGAATCAACATAGCAAAATTAACATTTAAAAGTTGTATTTGATTATCAATCATTGAATTTGGGATTTTTTTCTTTTGTTTTTGGGCCCTTGAAATTATTGATAACTAGACAAGTTCATATACTGGATACCACTGTCACTGGTGAACTTAATTTTGTTTGCATTTGACCCTTAAAAATTTTCACATTGTTAATGTTAAGTATAAAATACTTGTCCATATTGAATCAAGTAAAAGTTAGATGTAGTGTTAGAACTAAATTACAGTATCTCAATGCATCATTTGTGCACTGTGTGTATAGCATTTAAAGTGTTTGATATTAAAAGTAAAAAAGAAAAAAAAATCCTGAAAATCTATACAGGCATTCATTCCAAGAAATAAATGAGCATGAAGAAAATTCTGAAAGACATTTAAAAAAAGAAATAATGAACAGAAAGAAGTGCTGGAAAAGTAGATTGTGTGTTAGAAAGAGAGAGAGAGAGATTAAAGTAGAATTTATTTCTAGATTTGGCTAATCTGGCAAAATAATTAACCTGGCAAAAGTTTTAGAAATGCAGGTGCCAGAAAGTCTGTTGCCTATTTAATTTTCATGTAAATGTCTTTAGATTTTTGACTAATTCATATATACAGCATGAGCTGATATGCTTAAGAAGGGGTTTAACTTGAATTTCTTTACTGTAATATTGAAAGTGTAAAGTTTCTTGGTACAACTTGTTTAGAAAGCTGTAACTATAGACAAAATTTTTCATGATTGTCTATAGCCAGGTATTGTTCATCTTTAAATCTGATGGGATATGGATCAGGTATTTCTTCACAAACTTAAGTGGCTGTCCTGAGTTTGGCATTAAACTGCATCTGATGGTGAGGCTCCAGTTTTGGAGATCTGGAGAATATAGTGTACCCCTTCATTGCCATTACTCCCATATACATACTGATCTGGAGTGGTAGCGTCTGTTAGGGTCCCATCTATGAGTCAAATAGATCTGTGTGAAAATTATTAGTATTAGATAGGAATATTTGATACATTATAACTGTAAATTATTTGTATTAAGAATAGTTAATTGAAACTATAATTATTTACTAAGGATTACTATTACTTAAAACCATATAACTCTTCAAACAAATGATTATTAAATAGAAATAATTACTTAAAATGATACATAAATTATTAATATTAGATATAAATACTTGAAATCATGCAACTGTGCAAATTATTTATATTAGACTGGAATATTTGATATTATGCAAGAAACTCTTAAACAACTACACTAAATTATAAACATACAATGAGTATGATTTCTTGACCTCTTGGCCTAAAATAACCCTAGATGAGTTTAAAATAACTATAAAGTAATTGTACATTTGAAAAATGAAGCATACTAATAGACTAGGCATTAAATCTTGGCTTAAGTTCTAAGATTTTCAGATATATATGGTATAAGATTGCACATTATCTTAACTAAGTTTTTTGGTAGTAATGCAATTACAAATTTAGTTTTTACTTGAAAATGTACACTTAGTAAGTTGAACCATTAAGTTTATGAGGGGAGGTGGACAAAGGAATGGCATGGAAAAAGGAAATTGATGAGACAGTTTAAATTCTGGCTATGACAGTTTCTATTTACACTGATGTCTTTCCTTAGAAAGGCATGAATCCATATCTTCTCTATGCAGTTATGGGGTAATGCTCATAGCTATTTGGTCAATCATTTTTTTTTTTTGCCTAAGATTGCTAGGGCCATTAAAGATTTTAGGTTGTTGGGAATCCAAATTAACTTACTAATTTGGCAAATCTTCCAAATAGCAATATCTTAACTGATTCAGAAAATTTTAAAATAGAAAAAAATTCTTTTTAAATTATTATAAATTAGATTTGATTGCCTTGTAGCTGGTCATTATTCATCTAATATAATACAATTAAATGGATTATAACACCCCCAATAACAAAAAAGAAGATTCACATTTATTTTGAATACTATTTTTGAATACTTTGTTATAATTCTAAAAAAAAAGTTCATAACCACTAAAAAGAAATTCACTCTCTCTGACAATAGAATACAATCAATACTTGAATTATATAATTATTAATTGAAATGATAATTACTATAAATTTGCTACATAAACCCATGTTGTATATTTTATGTAATGCACATCAGAAAAGTACTGGGAAGTAGAGAAATAATCAAGTTGCTTGTTATGAATTATTAGCATTTAAAAAAAAATGTGGGGTTGCCAAAATACCCTTGGGACTAATACACAGTTAATTTTATTTTTTTTAAATTGTAGAAATTTTGCATTAAGAACTACAAAACATGATGAAATGCGTGTCTTATGTTGATTGCTATAAAATTTGGCTCTATCATAATGTTCCTGTCCTTGATTAGAAGCAAAGTATCTGTTTATTCAAATAATTATGATAAGTACCACACACATGCGCATCTTGTTCTCTCTCTCTCTCTCTCTCTCTCTAACTGAAAGATGTGATTATCAAAGCTTCTTACTGATAGTTCCTCCACCCTAGTGATAATGCTTCACCTTAGAATTTCGAACAATATTATAAGTTTTTCTCTTCTGCTTTGAAAGCTCAGAAAGAGATGAACTCTTTTGAGATATTTAATTTTTACTGTCATTAAAACATTTAATTATAAAGAAACAATTAATTTCAATTCCATTTCTCTTGTGGAAAAGGAACAAATTGTATGCTTTGATCTTGAGTAGCTACAGGTAATATAATTTTTTACTGCATTGGCAAGAATCAAACAAATGTCTGTTTTTATTTTGTTTGTCTATTTTTCTCTATCTTTTGTTTAAATAATTGCTGTCTTGACTGTAGAAGAGATAAAATTAGCCAACAAAAGAGTTAATGGTGATCCTGGGACTAATTTTAGTCAGGTCAATGCAAGTTTGTCATGCCTGCATATACTGTATATTATTTTTATTTCATATTTATTTGAATGCTCATTGAAACTGAAAATTTTATTAATCTTCTAAGAATAATCAGTATCATTTCTTCACTGCTTTACAAATGGATATTTTAGCACTTGGCCAAGAGTAATTTAATAAAAGATTTATCCTAATATACTAAAGTTTTAACTGTCATTTTATATAATAAAATTTTGGTCAAAATTAGTTTTTCTGTTTCCTAACATTAATACCTAAATGTGCCTAGGTTGCTTCATGCAGTATAATGGTTATCAAGTTAGGTTAGCAAACGATTGTTAATGAGTTTGATTCTCACTGAGTACCTCATATGTCTGGTTTTGTGCCAAGCTAAACTTAGTAAATGACACCTGAATGTGCCTAATGTTTAATTCTAATTTGTAGCTTGCAACATGCTAATGTCAAAGTTTAGTCTGTCCTGTTGTTGGTGCTGACTGTATCCCCTGTAGAGGGAGTAACACCCCTCTCTAAAGGGGTGTCCTAGGTTGACACTAACATTCTGGAGATTTGGAGAGTGTATTCTTCTTCATTACCATTAACTCAGGCCTAGAGTGATTGTACCTGGTAGAGTCCTATCTCTGGGTCAAATAGATCTGTTTGCAAATGATTTGTATTAGGAATACTTGACATCATATAACTCTGTGCAAAAAAAACCAAACTCTTAAACCACACAAAATTTGTAAATATAACTTACAATGTATGTAATTTTCTTTCTAACTTCTAGGTATAAAATAACACTGACGAGTTGATATGCTGTTAATCAATCAATCAATAATTCAGTTGTACCAATTTCTTTTCTCTTGGTGAAAGTGTGTTTAGATGTGGGAGATATGTTTATTTGAATCTTAATTTTTTTTAATTCTTTATGAAATCTAAATTCAATTCAAATTCTTCAAAACCTTAAAATGTCAAAATGACTGAAAGAATTTCCCTAATAATTAAAAGTTTACTTACATAAAAAATCTTATTAAAAATATTTAAAAAGTATATGTATTTGATAGATCTAATCTAGATCAAAATATGTATTAATACTAGTGCTTGAGTGCTGGCAAGCTACTCATGGATCATTTGCTGATGTAATGAGTTTGATTCTCACCAAGTACTCTCACGTGGACAAGTGCCAAAATAAGTTAAACTTAGTAAATTAATGATTGTACTTTTACATTTGTATTTTACCCTGGTGGTTTTATTAGTTGAAATTTATCCAAACTCTTAATTTAAAAATTATATATTATGATGCAGAAAATATTTACTTGGAAAAAATTAGTTAAGTATTTTTTATTTATTTAAAAAAAAAAGGGCTAACAAAAGATTGTAAATCTATTGTCTGATAAATTTGTATGCTTTAATTTAAAAAAGATAATTATTCAGATAATCATTTGTTTATAATATACAATAACCTAATCTTCATTTTGATTATAATCATTAATTTTTATTCTTTAACATTCCCAATTAATCTTAAATTGATTTTAGAAAGGTTAAGACTCAAAAATAATTCAAATTATCATCCTATCTCACTTAGTGATTTTATCAACTGTAATTTTTATTACAAATAGTTATTTAGTGAAAAAATATTGATAAAGATTTGTTGCATTGATTGAATAATTCTATTGATCATATCATTAAAAACATGTTTGGCTATTTTTCTAGTTTGTATCTGTATGTAACTATTTGGAACCAGTTGACAAGATACTCCAAGAATTTCTTTGTTTCAGAGCAATTTATGAAATATTTTGCTGACAGATTCCATAATTACCCAGGTTGCTATGAAAATAATGGAATTTAATTGGCTCACCTTGGTTAAAAAATTTTTTTTTTTTTTCAAAAATGTAATATTTTATGCTTCCTAACTAGTGATAAATATTATTTGAACAGCATTTGGTAAGCAATATCCTAGCATTTAAATACCTTGCTGGAGCTTAGAATATGCCAATTGTATCTTCTGCTGAAGGGTAAGACACAATGTCCTGGGTATGACACATCTGGTGGTGAGGCTCCATTTCTGGAGCTCTGGGGAGTGTGGAGTACCCTTTCGTTGACATTACTCCCAGATCCACTCTGACTTGGAGTGGTAGTACATCTATGGGTCAGATAGATATTTGAAAATTGTTAGTATTGAATAATGCTTGAAACCATATAACTGTGAAAACAAATTATTATATACAAATAAAAAATAAGTGCAATAAAAATTGTAATGGAATATTGAAAATATAGTTATGATTGCAATCAAAGATTTACAAGTGAATCAAATTTTAGCATTAAATGATCCATGAGGAGTTGGTATGATAAACAAATAAACTAAATCTAGCATTTAAAAAAGGGTTGCATAAAAGAAAATAATGTGTATTTACTTCTGAGAAACTTGAATTATTTTTAAAAGTTCTGAGTTTTCTTACTTCAGCATTGAATTTAGTGATTCAAGACAATTTATAAATGGTGATTCCTATGATTGTCCTGATATTTTTCTATGATGTTATGTACATTGGCATTGATAGAAACCTCAGAAAAGAAAAAAACTTACAGTAAAATGGTCATTAAAATTAAAAATGTCTTTCTTGTTTAGATGCAAAGAATGAAATGAAAGAATTCTCAATCCCATTATTCTATTTTTATTTATCTATTTTACTATTTCAGAATGAATTTATTTTTAATTATGAATATTTTTATCTATGTTTTCAAGTGACGATATTATAAAAGATAAAAAATTGAATAAACATGCTGATGAGAACTTATATTTTATGCACTTGTACTTGTTGTAGAGGCTGTAGTTCTTTTTTTCCCTCCAAATTTGTATCACTTTAACTTTTTTAAGCAGCTTATTGTGTTTAATGATTGTCATTGACTTCATTTTTAAGTTAAGTTTTGGTCTTTACAGATATTTTTATTTTCAAGGTGAGTTTAGCATCATGGTAATAGATGAATATTGAACAATCTTGGATTTGAAATAAAGTAAAATATCTTATCTTAAGGCTTAATGTATGCTTTGGAGTGGGGTAGGATGGATATGCTGGTATTAGCCTAAATTCTTGATTGTTAAAAGCCAGTGTTGCAATTTTCTAGTTGAGAACTTTCAGGGCTTTAATGTAGCATTAGCTTCTCATCAGTGATAAGTGTTTTTAGCAATCTGCTATCTTGATATTTAGTTCTCTCCTTTCTATTTAATGTTTGGTCCCAATGATAATTTCTTCTGTTCAATAAAAAGGAACCCACATGAAAAGTGTTCTGATATTTACAGAAAAAGATTTTTGGATATCATGTGTACTATATTAACTTCCAGTTAATGATAAAAACTTTTTTTCTTAGTTTAAAAATAACTTTTGATGTTCGTTTTAATTTCTCAAACTGGATTTAATTAAATAAGAATGATAAATGCAAAAAAAAAAAAAAAAATCATGGATGGGTGTGATTTCTTTTATCACTCAATAACATTTTGTATGTGTATTAAAGGGTGGTGGTGGTGAATCACAGTAAGTTAGAATTCCAAAAAAAATTTTATGGTTCAAAGTTGACTCTGAACCTCTTTCAAAGCTTCAACTTTGTTATGTATATATTTTTTTTTCATGAAAATATTGTTCACCATTCACGCATATTTGTATAAATGTTTTAAAAAATTATCACCAATTTTTTAATACTTCCAAGCATACCAGTTGACAGAATTTTTATATATTAGGTCTTATAGTGTTTCATCACACTTTATGAACCTGTTTTATTATAACCAACAGATCTTCCACTTATATTATGGAACATGTCTTCTATGGGCTATTTCTCTTCAGCTTTGGTTATTGAACAGTCTGGTGGGAATGTTAAAGTGATCCAGTTTTTCTTGATGTTTGATAAAACAATAAAATTATTATTTTAACTCTTAACTTTTCATGAGATATTTATTTTGATGACTGAAATAGTGGTTGATATTTGAAGTTAGGGTTTCAAATGTTGATCTGTTTTTTTTTTCTTTAGGGTATGCTCATTATCTCCAATTAGAAAATTGGTGAATGTAATCTTTCTGCACTCATTCTTCCTATTTAGCCTTGTAACATACTAAACTAAACTTACAAAGATATAGATATTTACTATTTCAGCCTTTTAGATTACATAAACTAATTTGTGCTGAATAGTTAGACTATTAAACTTGAGTCTGCCAGGCATAGTGTACTCGGTTATCTTATGTCTCTCAGAACTTAGATCTATCTGAGCAAAAAAAAAGTCCTCTAGGTGCCTTTTGCCATCATATGCAATTATGACCAATTTTAGTTGTCTTTTAGAAAAAAAAATGTTTGGAGCAATTAGAACCTTTTTAAAAGAATGACAATCTTTATTACTTTGAGGCATTTTAATTCTTAACTCAAATCAGGAACCTGATCTGAACTGAACTGAATCTGACAGAAATAAATTCTACTGAATTTATTAGTGCCTACTAATTGGTCATTGGAATGCCAACAATTTTATCTATTTGTATTTTCTGATGAGAAAATAAGTTGGAACCTGATCCTGTCTCTAGTGTTTTTATATTTAGCCTATTCATCCTCTGCTTAAGATTTTTTTATTTGTTAGATGAAACCAGTACACAAGGAATTCTGTCAAATGTTTAAATAGAATGTTATTTCAAGTAATCTAATTAGAATGAGGTTGACATAATTATTAATGTCAACTGGTTTCCATGAATAAGTGTTCTATCCATTTAAAAAAAAAATCTGTGTTTACAATTTTAAAGATAAGTATTCTTGTAGAATTTGTGCCTTTCCTCTGTGCTAAATTAGTGCAAGATTATAGAATTTTACCAGAAGAATGTAAAGTCACTTGGTCCTAATGAATAACTTTGATAAAAAGCATTCATTGTCTTTGGTTTTTTTTTTGTTTCTTTTTCCTCCAAGCTGAGTCTTTTGTATAGGAAAACATATGATCAATGCATAATTGAGAAAAAAAACTGGTATTTAAAATTCCCTCAATAAGTGATTTGTATTTGCTAAAGAAGACTTTACTACAAACTGAGGTTAATCTTTTTTTCCTTCATGTATGTACTTATTTGTGTAAACATTTAAACAACAAAAAATAGAAGCAGGCAAGACACAGTTGGAAGGGAGGATAACAGATATTGCAAAGAGTTGATAAAATGCTGCCTAAGAAATACCAAACCTAGTAGAAAAAGATCTGACTGAAGATGGAAAGATAAGATGGAGATTGCTGGTAAGACACTGTAGAGGATATAATTGCTTGCAAATTATTTGTATTAGATAGTAATACTTGAAACCATAAAACTGTGTTGAAATTATTTGCATTAATAGTTAGTTAAAGCTTTAATTATTTATAAATGATTATTATTAGATACATGAAACCATATTATTGCTTGAAAGAAAGAAAAAATCCAATATGTGTTGACATGCTGTAAAATCAGCCAATCGTCTTTTTGTGAAGAAATTGAATTAGTTTTCTTAAAAATAAACAAATGTTCTTACTGTTAAATTTTTGACAATGTTAAGTAAGATTTGGAAGTTTATTTGAATTTACTCTCATACACTACTGGATGGTTTATCAAGTGACCAATACTAGAAGTATGTTTCTGGGCACATTCTTTGAGTATCTTTCATATGCTATTGGTCAATTGTAATACATCATTTACAAACCTTTGGAAGATGATTTCCATATGAACTTTGGAAAACTAAAAATGTTTATTCTTTAAGTACTTGTCTTTTTTATGTATCAGAGACAAGATAACCACCGATGACAAATTGTAGCTAGATCCCAGACAGCCATTAACATTCTAACAGAATCCACAAGTGGAAGAATTCTGTGTTTTGAATTCAAAAGCAATTCTTTATTATAAATCATTGGAACATGAACAAATAACTACTAAGCAATGTTACAGTAACTTAAAATGAATGTTAGTAATTTTTGCATCAGCCTTATATAGTGATAAAGCTTAGAAAATTGATTTACAAGTTTATCTGAAAAAAGATTTTGGATGGTTGGAGAGAAAATATAGCCACATACATACATGTACTTGTATAGTAGTAGCTAATTAAACTGGTATTTTCTCTTAATTAAGCTTATGCATTTACTCTCATTTGTATCTGCTTGCAACAATTTGCAAAGGCTTTGTCAAAAGTAGTTTAATGGATTTTGGAGTAAAGAAACTGATCATGTATTTTATGTAGTTACTGTGGTAAAAATACCTGAATTATCACATTAAGTAATTAACTTATTTGAATTCTTTCATAATCAAGAGATAGTAACCAATATCTTGCTGCTATATTTTTTATTTATTCATTTATAGGGATAAAAACAATCATGTCAGTTTATTTTTAAGTATATTTTTAAAAAATAATCATGATAGCTTGTTTAAGTACAGAACATGTATACTAAATTATAGCATTTACTTTGATTTAAGATTTCACAATTAAATGGTCTACTAAATGTTTTTCCTTTATTTCACTTAACTGGAGGGATAGTATTTGAAATATGGGTGGACTAAAAAGAATTGTTGAATTATAAAACATTTCATAATTACAACTGGAAGACCTCAATGGATTAGATGCCTAAGCAATGAGAAAAATTGGATGATGATTATGGATAAATGAAACCAGAAGTAGAATAACTAGAATAAAAGAATAAATAAATAACTTGAAGATTGTAGAAGAAAGAAAAAAACTTTCTGTGTATTACTCCAGGGAGGAAGAAGAAAAGACATTTTTCTCATATATCTTAGACTGTATCAGGAAAGGAATGTTTTTTTTTTATGGCCATTATGCTAAATCTCTTGGGAGTGAAGGGGGAATCATTTTGGTCTGTTGCCTCCTTAAGTGTATTCCTATTACTTTTTTTTCCGAATAAACATTGGGGAAAATAGCAAAGAAACAATTAAAAAAATTTTTTTTTTTGTTAGCAAAAATAGGAACTACACATGCCTTTCTTTGTGTCTCTTCTTTTGAACATTAACCAGAATGATAGTGCAATTACGCATAGGTCTTTGGAATTTAGCTTTCTGTTTTAAATTAACCATCTTATTTCATAATGAATACATTGAAGTTATGCAATGGCTGTTGTGCTACATATTATGAATGCTCACATAGATATGCACATAAGGAAATGTTTTCAGGGTATATAATTCTTTCAGGATTTCAGATCTTTTATATGCATATTTGAACAAAGATGAGTTTCGTATTTATGGTTTTAGTTTACTCACAGACATACACAACCTGATGGTTTTATCAAGTGGCCAATACTAGAAGTATGTTTCTGGACACATTTTTTTCTGCTCAGATAACTCCTAGATTTTGTTATTTAAGTGCATTTAACTTTGTCAAGAAATGATTAGTTCTATATATGCAACAGAAAAAGTGTCTTAGTATTATGTCCTTGGGAAAGATTTCTACCTGTTATAGTATGAGACTGTTTGGGGAACTTTTTTTTTTCCCTTTAATTTTATCAATAAATATGCATATCTGGGAGTATGTAGACTAGTGCCAAAAGTCCAACATGAATTTAAAAAAAATAAATAAAATGCAAAAGTTTTGGGAAAATATTAGTTTTGAAGGTAGTTGTAACATCAAACATAGATGAGCGGGCTACATTTTTGATGGTATGGTTTATTTGTTTAATAACATATCAACTGCTTATAGGTTATTTAATGACAAAATTTGATTCATCTGTTATGTTTGATTGTAATTATAACTATCGACTGGGTTTAGTTTATTTAAAAGCATATCAACTCTTTATGGGTTATTTAATACCAAAATTTGATTCATTTGTTACTGTTTGATTGTAATCCTAACTACATTTTCAATACTCTATTGCATTTTTTAAATAGCACTTTTTTCTTATTTATTGATCTTTAATCCTTTGTTTGCACACATTTATATGGTATCAAGTATTCTTATCCTATACAAATAATTTTCAAACGGATCTATTTGATCCATAGATGGGAGCCTAATAGGTACTACCATTCCAGATCAGAGTGGGTCTGGGAGTAATGGCAATGAAGTGAACTCCTATTCCCTGGAACTTCAGAAGTGGAGCCTCACCACTCTATGCAGTTTAGTGTCATACACAGAACACTGCATATTTGAGATCATTGCTGTAAGCTATAACCAAAACAGTCAATCGTATTTCTATCTGATCAATCAAATTCTTAATTACTACTTCTGTCTTATGATAGCTATGACATTTAGTGTGTGAAATGATATGCTATAACTTAGTAGATAACCCTACTGATTCTATTTATTGATCTTTTACCCCCCCCCCCTCACTAGAACATTTTACTCTTATTTTTCTTCCACCTTTTCTTTCTATGTTATTTTTTTTTTAAATTTCCTTCTGTTTACTTGAGTGATTTGAAAGGATTTCAGTTGAGTGATATGTCTGTATTATCAATTCACATTACAGCCCCCCCCCCACTAGCAGAAGTGCCAATCTATACATAAATCAACCTATTGTTTATGATGAGAACTCTACTTGTCTATAATTGCAAATTAAAGTTTATATGCATGCATACACACAATTAGTTTGGGGATTTCAATTTATTATTCTGCTTCTATTTGAAACGGTTATTGTGTATAAGATGAAAAATGAGGGAATAGTTTTTTTTTGTTTTTTTTTTAATGCAAGTTGAGTAATAGCCATTGCTTTACTAGGCAATAAATTATAACTACATGACTCAAGTAAGAACTATGTGTTTTGGAATATTAAACCTAAGCACTAAACTATTTGCCACTGTTTTATAACTATAAGCTACTAGCATTTATTGTCTAGTTTGACTTGATATAATAGTGTAAAAAGTGACTGAACATTTAAGTGTTAAAAAAACTCTTTTTAGATGCTTTGTAAATTATAATCCTCATTAGATATTGTATTTTTAGGTTTTATGCATAGTTTACAAATTATAGAAACCTGTTGCATTTGTATTATAAATATTTAAACCATGCAGTTTAACCAGTAATACTGGTTTCTTAAAGTCTTTAGCTAGTGAATATCAGAGTATCTCTTTTTAAACAGAAATGTGTAAATTTTTGTCTTTCAAGTAAAGAAATGTTGGAAGTTAATTTATATAAATTTGATTATAATAGGTAGCATAAAATCCTAATTTTTGAATTCTCCAAATGAACATTTTCCCCTGTACTTGTCCAGAATATCTTGTTGAGAAAAATGTCTGCGGTAATATACAAAAGAAAATATATAGAAATGAAATAATTACATTCACCATTCAGATAAGAGTAAGTTTAGTAATTTCCTTCATTTTTTTAAAGATTTTTATTGTTATTGAACAGTTATATTTTAATCCCCAAAATAATATACAGGCAATTAGTCATAAGTTGACATTTTCTTAGTGGTTAGAAGAGAGAAAGACTAATGAAGTATAGTGCATGGGTGAATTGTTGAAAATATAGTTTTTAAATGTATCTGACTTTATGATTTTTCTGTTAAAAACTACACCAAAATAACCCCAATGATCTCTATTCACATCTCTACAGTATATGAGTATGTAGCTAAATGTTGGCATGTAGTGTATCATAGGAATTTGTTACTATGGATATAAGCAATAGATGATTGTATATGGATTTGTTTATTATAGGTATATTATAAAAAAAGTTACATTAATTTTGAAGGTTGTAAAAATCACAAAATAGGGCTCCAAATTTAAGAGAAAAAGAAAATGTCTCTTATCTTTGTTCTTTTTAAAATTCTATGGTTTAATAAAAAATACACTCTACATAACAGCTTGCATAAAAGCAATCGCATAATGGTCCAGTTTAGTAATCTATTTAGAATTATATGTATATTGTAAATTGAACATCCACTTTAGAGCCCATTCATTGGTTTTAACTTGAAAACTTGATTTTTCTTGAAAAGGAAAAACTTTTCCAAATATGGTTATGTCCATGGAGAACAAATTAAACTACACTGGAAATAAATTTTTCATACAGAAATACATGTTAGTAGCTCTATAAACACACTTTTGGAATTTTTTTTAACCAAACAACTTTGCAGAGCAAAAATATCACGTGCAATGATGTCTGTCTAGAGGTTTTTTCATAATGAAGATATGTGTGATATTAAATTTTGAAAGTCAGATGTATGTTAAGCATTGCAGGGTTTACCTTCCTTTGCTGCCAAATAGTTATATTAATGGCCATTAAGTGATGTGGTCAAACCTGATATAAATGCAAGCACGCAAACCCAAAGTCTCTTCCAACCTCAACAGCAAATTGGCACACATGTGCTTCTGTCCATCATGAATAAGAACCTTTTGCCCTCAACAACCTTATGTCACATTGAACAATACATGAAAGTCTCCCCAAAACTTCTATTTCTCCTATTATGTACATATGCTAAAGACTTTTACAATCTACGTAAAGTACTTTTCAACAATTAGGACATCTCTCAACATAGACTCTCTATGTATAACTTAATATTTCACTGTCATTCTGGTATTCATTCTATTAAGTTTGCTTAGGCACTAAAATATGTTATTGTTAATTCGTTGTGAATGTTTCTTGCATTTACTCTGTATGAAGAAACAATATTTAACCGCCATTCCTTTACAAGCAACTCAAATTGTTATTTTTTCTGCTTTTACTATTAGCACAAGTTATGATACTCAGATATGACCAATGACAAACGTACGAAGACAACCTGTAATCCTTGGTATTATAGCTTCTGCTACAACATAAACACAAAGTACTTAACAGCAGTGACCATCTTAAAAACCATCTTGTAATATGGTTAAGTACTGCTAGTAACAATAATATATTATTGTTTGAAAATCAGTCCCTTAATCACTTTATCCTGAAACAAGATTTTCTTTTTGTGCACTGTTCCATATTTTTGTCTACTGTTCCATATTTTTCCTCTGAATAAAAACAACAAAACTCTTATCACTAAACTTTTTCCTTGAGGTCCATGATATAAAAGTCCCCATTCTTCTGACTCTGTAAAGGAGTGTTTCTTCTGTAGTTTGTCTTTTAGTCTATCTTATGGCTCCACTAAGCTTTAAGGCTGGGGAGGGGGAAACTGGGGTTGAAGGTCATTAGTCACCATTTAAAAGCTGCTTGTTGTCTCAATCCAAGTTTCCAATATTACTGTTTCTTTGGTTGTTTGTAGTTACCTGATAGTCCCACTCCTTTTCACTTACAAAATTAAGATTTATTGAGTGTATGTACGTTGGAGACTTCCTATTAAATTTGGACTGTTCTGGGGATTAGCCATGTCTGTAAAATAATGTTCAGAGGTCAGTTGATGTGGTTGGGACAGATTTTTAAAGGGAAAGGATTTTAGATTTGTTTTTATTATAACTCATTGAAATAAGTGGTGTATTATCCAATCCATGTGTGTGTGGGGGGCTATTTAGGTATAACAAATGCCAAGCAAGTGTATTGAAACATAATTCTATTATAATCATATATGCACACATTTTCTTCAGGAATTTTGAAGAGGGACTCTCAAGTTAGATTTCATCTTGAAAATATTATCTATCAATCAAATAAGCCATTGGCTGTTAAATACATTTAAGCTTAGTCTGGTACAAGGCTGTAGAGGATCAAACTAGCTATACTAGTAAATTGGTCTTTGAGATGAGTTTTGACATCTGATGTAATAGAATGATTGACAAAATTTAATATAATCGATCATTGAAACATTTTCACATTTTATAAGCAATTGTATTCTTGTTAATACAGTTAATTTCCTGTTATATATAACTATTGAATGTGGAGTATCCCTTTATTGCCATTACTCTAAGGTCCACTTTAACCCTACATGATAGTAGTTGTCCCATTTATGATGTGTTTAAAATCTATTTTTATTCAATAGGAGCATGTGCAGAAAAAACTCCTAAACTACACAAAAAATGTAAATATGAATTTGAAATGAATGCTATTCCCTAACCTCTAGGTATAAAATAACCCTAGATGGGTTGACCTGTTAAAATCAATCATATATATAAAGGCAATTTAGAACTAGATGGATAATAGGTAGAGATTAAAATAGTTTAGGGTTCTGTTTATTTAATTGTCTGCTTGTTTACTGTTAGGACTGTGATTATTTCGTCAATAACTTCCCATAGATATTTTTTTCTTTGAGGTAAGTTTGCTTAAATTATAGTCAATGCTTTAAGTTAACAGATGCACTTCAGATATTAGCAAGAGAAATGTTATCTATTTGTATTAAAAAATTAGAAATTTCAAGATATAAAATAGCATATAGGTAGATAAACCCAAAATTAAAGTATGAACTGGTGAAAATGCTTTTTGATAAAGGAAGAGATTATTTTTTATTTATTTTATTTTTTTTTTTTTTACTAAAAAATTCAGATATGTTGGGATCAGAACTAATTATTTTATTGGTCCTAGTAAGAATGTTCTAACACAAGCATTTACTGACTATGGGCTGAAAACTCCATAGCCAACTTGAAAGAAGAAATACCCACCCTCTCAAAAAAACAAAACATGACATTGCTGGTTGCTCAGTGGACAGAAGGTTAATGAGGTTGAGGATGCTAAGTTCCTCTAGGGAAGGACTGATCAATAACCTTTACGAATTTTATTGAATGATTTCCTTAAAAGTACACTAATAAAAGAACAAAGGAAAGGTGTGTGTATGTACGTGCACAAAAATTGGATATGTATGTAAAAATAAAGTAAATCAGAGTTCATAACATCTACTTAGTATGACCACGGTCTATGTTTTGAAATAATGTGCCATTGGCACAAAAAGCATTCTTGGACAAGACAGTGTATCTCAGCAGACAAGTAAAGATATGTCCACTTTATAGCATGTTGAATCATTGGTGGGGGAGTGAAATAGTTAATGACATTGAATATTTCATGATCTCAGTGGGTGAAAACATATCTGTCTTCATGATATGTCAGTTTGAAAAGAGAATTTTACACATTTGCCTTTAAATACTTGGATATGTCACTGTGTCAACAGATAGTGTCATAATCTAGCAGACCTTTGAGTAAGCAAGTATTTCAAACAGGTTTGAAATATTTTTCTAAATTGAATTTGAAGAATATTCAGTCTCTGTTCATTGGTTGCTACCTGAGTAGCAGCTGGTATGAAAATTTAAAAGAAAAAAAAATCAGTTTCTACACACAGTAAAGTAGATAGCCAGACTAGTAGATCATTATTTACTACTATGTAATGAGTTTGTTCCTCATTGGGTGCCCTCACAATTGAAGCCATGTGTCAAATAAAGCTCAGTACATGTGTGTGTACACACATACTTGTTGATAGTCCATATTTTTTCTCTTTCCACTTCAAAAAAAAAATTCCTGGATGCATTCACACACAGTGCAAACAGTGTCCTTAGCTTAGGCTGGGGTGAGCAGATAACATCACATTGTCTGCATATCAAATTGGGGGTCTGCAAGTCTTGCATCAATGGTGGTGGGCAGGGGTGCTAAATAAGGCACCATTCTCTTTTTCTCTTCCTTCCTTGCTGCTTTGGCAATCTGCAGTTAGCTTAACAGTCATGTTCTTCATTCCCTGACCTAAACCACTGCTTCAATTTATACTGCTTGCTAGGTGGTATGTACTGGGGGTGGTGCTGCTGTTCTTGGTAACTAGTTCAGTCCAGTCACTGTTTGGAAATCATGTCACATAGTGGCTTGCAGGCTGGCTGGATGGTTGGTTGAGTGGTGTTCTGCTACAGAAACAACAAATTACCTTCTATATTAGGCCTGTCCATATAATGATGCCTTTTGTATATTCTGTGGCTTGAAATAATTGCCAGTTCTGTTCAGCTGCTGTGTACTGTAACCCTCTCCTTTCCTTTTGGTTTTTTTTCTGTATTATTCTCTTCTTTTTTACCCCTTTAGCTTCCACATATGTTAGCTGTCACTCACCCACTTACAGTACTGCTTATTCCATACCTTTTTCTTTTTCTAAACCTCCATCATAACACAGTTTAATGTCTTTCTCTCTAAATACTTTTATTTGCTTTCTCTTTATTTTTGATAGATTTATTTAATTGCTTTTTTCCCCACCCCCCTCCTTTTTTGTTATCTCTTTTCTTTTCTTATTCCCTTCAAGATTTTGCATTATTTTGACGACTGATGTTTGCACCAAATGTTTGATATAGTGTATTATGCAATGCAGTAGCTTTTGGGGTTGACTATATTGTCTTCATAGAATAAATCTAATATCTCAGTCAAACATTAATTATTGAATTTGTTATCTTGAAGTTTCTTTAATGTTAAAAAGGTAAATGGCAATGATATTTAGAGAGAATGATGAAGAATGGAATCCTTTGAAAAGAAAATGATAACTACACCATTTAATGACTTAAAAAAAGTTTGAAATATTTTCATGATCACACTGGTAGCAAATTTATCTACTATTTGGTTGATTATTGTAAGCCATTTACTTTTCATATTTTTAAAGAATAAAGAGAAAAATGATTAAATTCAACTTTCCCTACCAACACATGATGAGCCACTATAATAGTATAAGGCCCATTACTCTCTATGTCTGTCTGACCTTAGAGAAGACCTGAATCCTGCAGTGGACTAAATGAAAAGTTGATGGAATTGGAATGGGGGTTTTCATAACAAATAAATTTAGCTTTTAAATGTTTTTTTTTTTGTTTTTGTTTGTTCTTTAGATAAAATTTCCAGTCAATCAAATAAATCTTTTCAGAATAAAACTTTACTCTTTTCTTTGAAAAGTTTGTTTTGGGAATATCTCTTGTGGTTGTACATTGGATAATTACTTGCTCCTTATTTCAGGAGTATTTTTTTTAGGTATCTTTGGTAGGTTAGTGTTACTTTAACAAAATGAATATCCATTTTTTATGTTCATTAAACAAGAACTTTGTTGTTTTTATTGAAAAGAGGTGTGATCAAAAAGTATTAAGACTGAAGATTTAAATTTAAAAAAAAAATTGAAGATTTAAACAAAGATGTGTGCATATCTGAGTAACTTCTGTAACAAATATGGAGGCAGGGTTACTGTGGTATGATATGGACATAATGATCCGAGTTCAAAACCTGGACACAGTTGTTTGTTTTTCACATAGTGCTAATACCCTTGGGAAAGGTATTTATCAAACTATTCTCCCTCCAGCTATGGTTAAATAGTAGGGCAGACTGGGCTCTTTGACTTTGGTATGGCAACCAGTCTAGAAAGGAAACTGAATTCAAACCTGTTAAACTCTGCTTAAAAAATTGACCTTGTGTTGTATCCTGCTCATGTGGAGGGATTGGTGTATGTGTGTATATATATATATATATATATATATATATGAATTTCTAGATTAAATTAATCATTCAAATAACAAAAATGAAGTCAGTTTTAATACTTTTTGAATGAAATGTTTCTTGCAAAATATAGAACTGTGCAAGTGCATCTAGCTTTGTATAACTCATTTCCTAAACTGGAAATTCATCTCAAGGATAAGATTTGAGGTTGGAGAGAACATTAAAAGAGATATGATGACACAATTTCACACCATATCAAAACTTTGAGCTGCTTCAACCAATGGGAAACTCACTGGAATAAGTTTGAATATCAAGGGGGTTATTTTGAAGAAAGTTAATGCTTCATAAATTTTTTTTATCTGTCTTGATAAATAGTTTCAGTTTTGATACTTTTTGAGCCTACCTTCTATGTTGATTAATTGTATAGTTAAATAAATGACTGAGCTGGAAAGAAACATCCTTATATTAAGATTATGCTGCCAGGACAAGGAATATATCTTGTAGTATTGGCTTTGTCTTGATAAATGAAAATTTAAGGTATTTAATGTATGTCCATCTATGAGAATAGCATATTTTATCACAGCTGTAGATAGTTTGAGAAATAGGATGAAGATTGTTTTACTGAAACTTGAGGTTTAGCAGCTTTTTTCTTCAAATGGAAACAAGAAAATAACCCATAAGACTGTCTTTTGCCATGTTTTCTTGCCAGCAATTTGTTGTTCATTGGCAGTTGTTGATGTCACAAAAGGTGAAAGTTTTATCCTGTTGACTCCTGGACAGTTCACAGAACAATAAAGCTATTTAGTTGATGATTGTTTTCCATCTTTGATATTGGACCTACCCAACATCAAAAACATTTTGAAATGCTTGCATTTGTATTGAAATGGTATCAAATTACTTTACTATTACTGTGCTGGATAAATGAATATTTCTTTTTTTGGGGGGTGGGGTGATTTTGTATTAACAAGCATCATCAATCCTAATATATAAAATGGGATATCAAGCTTGTTGATTGCCAAGTCAACTACTCTAATCATGTGTTCAACAATTTTTCTAAAACTTTTTAGTAATTAATCTTTATCTCATAATAGTTGTTACATTTCACATAAATTTCTTACATTAAGTATAACAACCAAGGGACACATAGTATTCTTCTATGTGTAGTTATCATATAGGCTAGAATATAAATTAATAGTCTAAGTAAATATCTATTATTTTTTTAATTAAAATTCTTTCTGCTTCAAATCTGTATGACACATGCAGACTATAACTATAAAATCTAGACTAGATAAGACCCAAGAGAATAGCGAGAGCGAGAGAGAACAATAAATCATGAATGAATGCAGCAAGTTAACCTAGGAATATAAAAGCTGGCACAACTTGGTGGGGAAGGTAATCCCTTGTGAATTGTGCAAGCTAATAAAATTTGACCATATACACATGGTATATGCACAAACCTGAATCTGTCCTGTTAAATAACTCCCAAAATTAGGATTTTGAAATTTTAAAAAAGAAAAAGATTACCCAATCCTGGCCAGAAGATTTGACCTTATTTTAGTAAACAAGAAGAAATAAATATGCCATTTTCAGCAGATCAATAGTTAAGATAAGGGAAAGTTAAAAAATTGGATAAATACCTGAGCCAAATAAGTTGTGGGGCATGAAGGTGACAGTAATACTGATCATATAGCTCTTGGAGCAATCCCTAAGAACCTGAAAAGAAGACTGGGTAAACTAGAAATCTGAGAAAGAATTAATACTATCTGGACCATAGCTCTTTTCAGATTGGCAAAAATACTAAGAAGAATCCTGGAGAGTTGAGATTTGCTGTCACTCAGACTTTATGGAAACCCCTTACTAGTGTGAAAAAATCTTGCAAGGAGTATTATTATGTATGTTTATTTGTTTGAGATAGTTTTATAACGGATATTAGATTAACCAACTTGTTCATATTGGACTCAAACCCTGATTATTATTTCTATCACTTAGTGGCATATAAACACTTGCTGCGTGTTGCTGTCAGTTTACTTTGAAAGTATAGAAAATATTGATGACTTTTTGGCAATTAGTTTGGTTCACCTTTTTGTCTGCTTGTCACTTCAAAGAGATTTTGAGTATCTCACATCTTCCTCTATACAAGATAAGATTTAGCAGCTATAAAAGAAGGTTTATTCATTGAACAACCTATGTAACAGTAGGCATGCATGCACTTAGCTATTCATTTAGTTCAAAGGCAAAGATGAATATTTGATTTTTTCTTTAAGATACTCTACTAACCTCTTTAGCTATTTTATCTGCTGGCTCCACTTACTTTTTTAAGTACTTATTTCACTATTTTTAAAAAATTTTTTTATATATATATATATATAAACAAAATGGAGGTACTCAATGTGCTAAAATGTAGAAATATATTAGTTTTACTAGCTGAAAACCTTACAGCAGCAATAAATACATGTATAATATTGAACAATAATTTGGAAAGGTGAAATGAATCTTCTCTCACATCATCTTTCATTCCTACAGCTTTTTTGCCTAGAACATCTCCACTGTGGATAGATGTTTTTCTTCCAGCTACAGCCTTGGATTTTTTAAGTCCAAGATTAACAAATGTCTTACCCTCTCTTTGTTGTTTTTTTTTTTTTTTTTTTTGTAATACTCGTTATATTTGCATCCTTTATTTGTTATTTTGTAACATTTTGCCTGTAGTGACCAACTGGATTATCTTAGGGTGACTTTAAGTTATGAAAAAATTTGATATAGATTTTCATTTGCAATACATTCAGTTCCCTGATTTACTTATTTATGAAGCCTCAAACAGACATTTATTTGTATTGTAGAAAGTGAATTCCATTATATAAACAGATATTCTTGGAAATACTTGCCATTGAAATTGGTTAGTATTAACATGAATAGCTGTTTATATAACCATTGATTTCATGGGATAAGATTAATTTAAAAAAGGTCTGTCAAAGCTTTTATTCACTCTTGTGATTGTATATATAATGTGACAACAAATTCTTGTGGTAGTGGAGTGAAAATGAAACAACTACTGTATTTAGAGTTAACAGCACTTGAAAATGATATATGTATGCTGGATTTCATTTTTTTTCCCTTACAATTTTGATAGTATTTTTGAAGTGATAAGAAGAAATTCCATGAAATGACATTGAATTGCAAAGAAATTATAAAATTTTTTTACACTGAATATATTTTAAAATATTATTGGAAATTTAGATGACTGGTTAACTCATTGGAATTCCCATTGTACCAGTTGTCTCTGATGATATTGATGCTTCTATTTAGGAAAGAGTGAAAGAATCTAATTAACATTTCATAGCTATTTTTGTATAATTTAGATGTTGAAAAAATGACATTCGGTGTAATTGTAGACCCCTACAAAATCATCATTCAGTAGTACATTGGAAATTGCTTTATTCTCTAAGAGCAATTCAAGTGTATTACTCTAATAAAAATTTTGATGTGTTGTATTTGTTGGGTATGGTTCCACACACACACAAAGCAAATGTAATGAGAATTTTAGTGATTATATAGATTATGTTGTCCTTTAAAATGTGTCTGTCCCGTTGATAGGGTTTAAAATACATTGCCTCCAAAGAAGGGGTGTCCTGGGTTTGACACGTAACTATATTTGATTGTGAGGTTCCATTTCTAGTGATTTGGCGATGGTGGAATATTCCTCCATTGCCATTACTCTCAGGTCCACTCTGGCGCAGAGTGGTAGTACTTGTTAGGGTTCCATCTACAAGTCAAAAAGATGTGTTTGAAAATAATTATTATTTGATAAGACTATATGTGGGAGGAAGACCCTCTCAAGAAACAACTACATAAGAAATGTAAATATGAATGTGAATCTTTTTTAAATGAATTTACTGTGAAAATATTAATATATTTGATAGTTTGCCCCATCCCTTTTTTTTTTTTTTTTTTGTAGTTAGAAATGGTATTGATCGTATGATTGACATGGGCAATATAGACAAAGAAACATTGCGAATTGTCTGTAGGAAGAAAAATTAGTTTAATTTAGGCTTATCAATGTGTTAACATGATCCATCACGAAAAAATCCAAATGAATAGATTGTCTACAATTGTTTTCTTTGGTATATTTGAATTTTGTGAAAATTTATCTGGTGGATGTTTTTGCATATTGGTTTCTAATATATATATAATATTTATGAATGAGAATTTACCGCCTCTCTAAGTTTTTTACTTTCTATTATTGCCTATTACAAAATTGTTGATTAATAGAGCAAGCTCTATACCACATTCTTATGTATGGAGTACATTTATACAATGTGAATTACCTCTGTCTATTCTGTTTCTATAAAAATACTATTTCTGAAACTTTTTCCCATGGCTGAACAAGTTTGTGTGTTTTCTTCCCCACCTTTCCACTTGATATTGCAGTAATGTTTTGTGGTGTCCTGGTATCTACAGGCCAGCCATAACACATACAGACTTTAATATACATACTGGCTTCTTGCTCATTTGAATAGTTTGCCTGCTTGCTACTCTAGTCAAGTGAGAAGGAAAAAAATCATCTATTAGGGACTAGAAACAAAATATGTATTTTCCTCTCTCTTTTTTATTTTTTTAAAAATAATTTTTATTCTCTTAAGAGGAGAAAAATGTTTTCTTTTTAACTTATTCATCCTACTAAAGTTTATAAGAGAACCTATTTTAAAATTTGAAATTTTGGTTTTTATTAATATATCAAGTGATATTTTATTATAGAAATTGCATATTTGCATGGCTTTGTTTTGTTATAACTTAATGATTTTTTTCCAGATTTGTTTAAATAATCAAGTGATATATAAACATTTTCATCACATTTTAGTGTGACGAAGTCAGTAAAATCTTCATCTAGACAGGCATTCTCCCTATTGTATAATAACTCCATAGGCTTATTACAGTACACACTCATTCTATAAAAGCACTTTGAAATAAGACTGTGTAATGATAGTTTAAGAATACTAATTGATAGTGCTGAAAAGTTCTTGTCTCAACCAAGAAAGGAAGAATTCTTTTTAAAAAAAACTTTTAAGAAACTTGTGAAATGATGTGACAAGTGCATTGAACGGCAAAATCAATAAAATTTCTGTTTCATGGTTGTTGGTCAGATTAAGAACTTTTCAGCACCCACTTCATGAATGAGCATATGAATACTTAAAATTCACATAAATTAGAAACATCTCTTACAATTTGTGAAAGTAAATTTATAGAGTAGAATTGCTAATACAAATACTTATTTTATAAGGTATACAATGCTCACTTATGTACTGCTCAAATTTTCTTGCTTGTATTGTAAATCATTTTCATTCTATGCAATACTATAGAAAAAAAGAAATATAAAAATAAAGAAATAAAAACCCAGGACTATGTTTTTTATCAGATATGCATTTATTGAACATAGTTGATGTAGTTTCTATTAAAGAGGAGCAAAGAATCAATTGAACAGTAGTAATTTTGACACGAGACCATTTTCATCATGTATCTTATGAAAAATGGATTCTTTGTTAGATTAATTTGATTACTCTAGAATTTACTCTTTAAGGACAGAGTACCTCGGGTGGTGTAATGGTTAGCAAGCTAGACTAACAAACCTTCATGAGTGAGTCTCATTGGGTGCCCCATTCATATGGCCTTGTGCCACATCAAAGCAAAAAGCTTAATAAATTACCACTCTTTAAGGATTGAATGAGATACTTCTATCTTCTTAAATGACAAGTATGTTATTCTTCCTAGATCCTGTCTGGACCAAATATGTTCTCTGAATTTTAAATTTTGATGAAAGTTCAAGTAAATTTTGTTAAAAAAAAATCTTGCACTAAATCACTTATTTTTTTATTTTAAAGTTTACATTAAAACTTGAGTGTTCATGGAACCTTTAAACTTTGTGGTGGCTGTTTCTAATCTTACATATGACTATTAAGATTTGTGTAGAGATATTTTCACTAATGTGTATACCCCACACCAAAGAAAAAATCGATGCAACTGTGATTTTTGAGGGTCTTATTCATTTGATTAAAGGATTCTTTGAACCGGAAACTACATGATCCTTTTTTTGTTATGTAATAACTTTCATTTTTTTTTTTTTTTTTAAATTTCTCAGCATTTGTTTTGTTATTGTTGTATTATATAAAATAATTGGTGTGTTGTTTGCAGTGTTTTGTGTTATGTTATCGTTTACACAAGTGAATTCATATGGCATATTGGTGTTGCTGTTTGTGCTCAGCTGATGTTTATGATCCTTTTAAGTCAAATACATTCTTGCTTTTGTACCTTTTTTTTTTTTTTTTTTTTTTTTTTAAATACTCAGTTGTGGTCATTCCTCTATGCCAAATCTAATAAATATAAAGCTACTGCAATGTTTCTGATATTTATTTAAAAAGGAATCATTTTGAGAAACTAAAAAAAATTTTTTTTCATAAAACAGGCTTTTGAAATAAAATTCTTAAGGAAACCTCGCTTCTTGACCTACAGTCACCTTGAAGCAAATTCAGCTGCTTTAGAGGCAAACTTGATGGCTCTTCATCTATTGGCCTGCAGCAGGACTGGCTTTTAAACCTCTTGCATATCAATGGACTCACATCTCACTTATCACTTGTTGAGAGGATATTCAACCAATCTTGCCAACATACTTCACCTTCTTATTAGCATCCTCGGTGGTCTTCTGAGGATGACATAATTGGAGATTTCTGAAATTAGCACCATATCTTGCCTTAGTGTTGCAGTTTCTGGGAACTTCAATTGCTTTTCCAGACCAATTTTCAGCTTTTAGACTTCTACTATTGCCATCAGGCCTGGCAATAATGTTAACTTCTCTTTAGACCTGATAAAAAATTGATCTTTTTCACTGGGTAAAGGTGCTTGAAATGGCTAAACTCACTGCAGATGGTGTCTAACATGTATCTACCTACTCCTCTGCACCAGCAGGATGTGACAAGGTCAGTTTTAGTGGAGTTTAGCAGGTTTGAATTCAGAGTTTTTATTCCTCCTAGACTGGTTAACCAAGGTTAAAGATCCCAGTCTGCCCTACTTTTTAACCATAGCTAGAGGGAGAATAGTTGGATACATATCTTTCTCAAGAGTATTAGTGCTACATGAAATGCAAGCAGCCTTGTCTATGATTTGAACTTGGATTGCCATGTCCATTTCCTATAACGATAACCATTACACCATGAACACCTAGATGATGACTAATATGATCTTGAAGAATTGATTATGTTACCAGCAGTAGTACCACCCACCAGTGCTGTTGGACATAAAAATTTTCTTATGTATTTGCCCAACTCCTCCACTACCAGCAGGTCTAACAGAGTTTAACAGATTTGAACTCAGTTTTTCTTCTAGACCAGTATACCAAGGTTAAAGAGCCTAGTCTGCAATCAGACATTCTGATATCAGAATTTATATGGATAGAAAGGTTAGATAATGAAATACCTTGGCTACATGTTTTATGGTTAATGAGCAAATGGCTTGAAATAAATTTACTGTCCAAAATTTACAACCCGCCAAAAAAAAAAAAAAAAGAAAAGAAAATTATTTCAAAGCTCTTCATTAATAAATATTGAAATAATTTCTTCAATTTCAAAATAAAAGATCATTAATAACAAAATTACAAGATAAGTTAAAAAAAGATTGTTGATTAATGGAAATACTGGTTAGAATAAAAAGAATATTGTTAGTGAATATTTGGGGCATTTTAGGACTGATTTTATTTTCCAAATTGATAAACTTATTTTAAATTGTAAATTCGTTCTTTGATTTTGAAGTAATAAGTTTATAAATTTTCATCTAATTTCTATTGCATTTTACATAGTTTTAAAAGAAATTACATAGTTTGAATCAAGTACATTATTTTTTTGTAGTGTTAGATATTACTTTTCTTGAACATGAATATTTGATTTGGGGGATCTGAGAATTAAGTTGTTAGACCCTATGTTTCATCTTAAACTCAAGAATGTATTCTATCATAGTGACATATATCTTATAACTACTTACATGGTTTTATATTATTGAATAACTCCATGTTTCTTATATGTATAAAATTGCTATATTGTGTATGTGTGTGTGTGTGGATATTTACTAAACTATGTCATAGACAAGTCTACATACAGTATTGGGACATGCAAAATGTAATCTTGAATTTAATTTGGCTTGGTAATGGATTAGCTGTTTTCATATATTAGGTTCTTTGGAAAATAATGTCCGATTTAATTACACATTTAAAACAACTGTTTCTTATTACATTGATAATCAAAACTCTGAACATGTTCATAAAAACAAAGATGTTTCCGGTTTTTGATTTGATATTTATGAGCATTAAAAAAAATTACAAATATTTACATAACAGATTAAATTATTTCTTTAAAAATGATTGGCAAGTGTCGTATGAGTTTTTTTTTCGTTGACGAAAGCAACAAGTGGATGTAAAAAATAAAAAAAAACTACGAAAGAACTATGGCAAGAGTTATCTCCACTTGTTAAGAACAACAGGATATCAACTTCTTGTCGGTATTTTTTCCTCTAGATTTTAGATAAGTAGTGGTAAAGTTTGGAGAAAAAGAAAAAAAAAGACGAACCAACATAAAACCGTACTCAACTTTCAACCTTATGCAAATTTATGAATCCTTTTAAATGTATTCAATTTCAATAAAAGATGTCAAGTGTAGCTTATTGTCAGCTTCAATCACATGAATTTTTGCGTTTAAAATAGGTGCGCCTTATTCATTGTTGTTTAAAATAGATCGTAAAACTAAGAATTCTTAAGTAGCTTTTGAAGACTTGTCTTTCCACGTTGGAACAAATAAAGGCTTAAGATTCTTGTCTTAAACTTTTTCAGCTTTTGCTATTTTTTTTTTTTTTTTTTTTTTAATGTAACTTAAGATTGAGTTCTCATTGATAAATTACAATTTTTTTTATGAATGTCTGAAAAAGTACTGAAAACTTTTTTTTATCACCTTTGTATTTATTATTTCAAAGTTTTCCTTTTTAATCTTTGAACTAAAGCATTCGATTTTAAAAAAATCTTTAATATTCATTATTTTTTTTTATTTTTTTTTTTTTTTTTAATGAAATCAATATCTATTAATCATGTGATTCAATATCAAACTTTGAATTGGTATTTTTTGTTTTTTATTGCATTTTTAGATCTTTTCTGAAAACTTGTCCATTCTTTTCTGCTTGGGAAATTAATCTTTTAGAAGTTCAATGATGAAGAGCTGAAATTTTATATTCATTTATATCATTATTGTGTTGTTAGTATCTGAAACTGATTCTAAAATATACTGATTGTGCTGAGTGGTATTAATAATTGATTTTTTTTCTGTTAAATGATTTCAATAGTTTTTAGAGAAAAAAAATTTATAAATTTCATTTTTTTCGTTATCAATTTTCAATACTTAGCTTTCACATGATTTGACCAGATGATTCATATACATGTAATACTGATTCTACCCAAGCCTATAAGATGTTAACTGTAAACCTTAAAAGACAAAACTCTATTCTTGTTTGCTGTCTTCTTTCTTTATTTTATTTTGTGATAGATTTTCTAAGAACATAAATAGACTAAATGGGATGGTATTTGTATGAAACGGTCTCAATGATATTTATGAGGCTTGAAACACAAACCCTCGTTATGATTAGGTTTGTATTTTTTCAATAGCTATTCCATAGTTAACTCTTAGTGACATTTATAGAAACTTAGTTTAATTTTATTTTAAATATGTAAATTGACCCTTTTTTGCTCAAGTCAGATTGTTTGTGACCTATTCTAACTCTTTAACATTTGATACTTATGTTTATTTTGTATTTTTCCTTATGTGCAAACAAAATGAAACTGCTTTATAAATTTTTATTTTCTACTTAGCAATGTCAGCATGACAGCAGCTATGTGCATGTATGTAGAGCTAAAGGAAACAGTTGAACAAATATTAGAAGGATGATTTGTAGATTACACATAAACTTACGTGGTGCATTCAATAAGTTTCCAGACTTTTTTTGTACAGGCATTTAAAATTGTCATAGACTCTTGAAAAGTCAGTATGTCATTGCTATACATCTTATGAGATAACTGACCAATTTTTATGATTTCAGGTTCAAATGAACAGCTACAGCAGCAATTGGAATACACCCAACTAAAGCCTGATTGTCACAGCTGGTGAATTTCAAAAATGTAATTTGACACTTTAGAAGAATGATATGCAATAAAATTGTGTTTTAAACTTGGAAAGAATGCCGGAGAAACGTATAGAATGCTTCAGACTGCTTTTGGAGCATCTTGCATGAATCAAGCATCAGTTTTTGAGTGGCATAAGAGATTCAAGGAGGCAGGGAGTCTGTGAGGGATGTTGATAGGCATGGGAGGAGTAATAAAGTTAATACACCAGAGTTGATTGGCCAAAGGGTTCGGGTTACTATGTTGAGGTTTTAAGGGAGTTCAGGAAGAGATTCCATCGGAAGAGGCCAGCACTGTTCAAATCGGGTCAGTGGCATTTCCAGCAGGACAATGCACCAGTCCACAACTCCATCCTTGTCACAAACTATTTAACCAAAATGGGCATCAAGACAGTTCCTCAGCCTCCCTATAGTCCAGACCTTGCTTCCTATGACTTTTGGTTATTCCTTAAGCTCAGAGGCTGTTATGAGACAATTGAGGAGATGAAAGAGGCTGTGATGAAGGTCATTGACACGCTGACACAAGAGGACTTCCATGGGGCCTTCCAGAAGTTTTTGAAACGGTACAACAAGTGCATTGCAGCCAGAGGAGATTACTTCGAAGGGGGCTAGAGTTTCATGTGTACTATCAATAAAAGTGCCCATACGAAAAAAGTCTGGAAACTTATTTAATGATCCTCGTATGATGTGTAGTTACCTGATGTATGAATTAATACTGATTCGAAGACTTTCTTTGGTCTTGATACATTTAAACTTTTAAATTAGATACCTATATCAGAAAAGGATATTTTTGTCAATCAATATTATTAATGATTTTACCTAGTATTGTTCTTCATCTTCCAAAATCTGTTTTCTTTATATTTAAAACCATTTAGATTAACAGTGAGGAACAGCAAGAATAAAGAATACCTTGGCTTTCTCAAGTAGATGTGAGTTTCAATCACACCTGGATTTTATTTTTATTTTCAATGTACTCTTATAGAAGTGATGACTAAAGCAACTAAAATTAGGAAGATGACATTTGTCAAAATTATTAATAATTATTATTTATAGGGTTTCATCTATATATAATTTAAAAAAATACTTTTGTTACTTTAGTACAAATCACTATAACTATTTTATGAAATAAAACATTGTCTTATGCTATAATAAGAAATACCCACTAAAAAAAAAAAAAGAATAATAATTTGAAATGCAAATATCATTGTATTTTCATTATTCACAGTGGATAAAAAGTAAAAGGTAGACATAGAAAATTTTAATACACAAATTGACTAAACACTTAAACATAACCAGAATAGATTTTCTAAATGTGAAAATGGTCTTTGTATTGTAAAGAGCTAAATAAAAGAATTTTTTTTTAATATAAATATTACTGTTGTCATTACCCATCAATATGAAGAGAAAGGGGAATATGGAATTGGTGTATATTGCTGGATGATAAGGCATGTTTGGACTCCTGACATGGTTTTAAAACTAACCTGTAGTGTTCAGGATCTTATGCCTTAAGGACATAGATAAGATTTTGAATAAAATCTGATATGAGAAAAAAAGACATGAAAAATCAGATTGATGCATCTTGTGATAGGAACAGTATCATTAGAATGGATTTATTATTTCAAGAAAATGAAATTTACATGTGACAATGGAAAGAATGAGCTATATATATATATATATATATATATATATATATATATATATATAATGTTGAGGCCTTGTTAGGGGCCAGAAATAAAGAAACAGGAGAAGAATTGAGTTAAACAAATATATTATAGTATATATAAGATTGTTTGGGCTGTTCCAGCATTTCAAATCAGGCAGAACATCTACCAAAGATTTCAATTTGGATGTCTGTCCATGTCAATTGATGATCATATCGAGAATTATATTCCAGTTGTTCTACACTTTGAATTTGATCCCTACACTTGTTTATTTTTCTTCTCAAAATAAAAATACATGTTGAAAGCTTAACTTTAGATGATAGAAAATGCATTATAAGATGTACACACTGACTTTTGAAGTGACTTCTCAGAACACATTTCAGGAAGGACAGAAAATGCTTGAAATTGTTTATGGAATGTGAACAGGCCTATTTTAGAAATGGGTGTTATTTAAGTTGTGGGTAAAGCAATTAATTTTTTGTGAGAAAGTTTAGTTTCTTTTTGGACACCTTATTGTATACACGCACATTCTTATCAACTGACTAATATGGTATTTTAAAAGGAGGAAAATTACCAGGATTTGAACCTTATCTTCCTATATGAACAAAACCAGTCACAATCTAATTAGTAGATGATATTTCCATGTACATTGGAAGGAGTTCAGTTCATACATAAATTGTTAGTCAAAGTAGATGATGAGACTAGAAACAGAAAATATTCTAATTGCTGATTATTTAATTTTTGTTGTGATTTTTAGAAAATGTTTTAGTTGTCATAATTTATTAGGTAATCATCTTATTGCTCAGTTTATAAAATCTTGCAAAAATGAACTCATTTAGTATTTTAATAAATTTAATTTGATTTATATCTTTCAATCATGTCTAGTATCTTAAAATAGAAATTATGATTTTTATTTTTAATTCTTAATGTGACTACTCAAAATAATAAGGTAAAATTTATTTCTTAATATTATTTCAGTTTTATTATAATTTCATTTGAAAGTGATTCTATAATTTTGAATGGTCAATTTACACACACAAATTTCATTCGTTATTTCATCTCTCTGATTTTACTTATCGCTACTTATACTAGATTTATCTGTTGTCATTTGCTCTTTTTTTTGTTTCAGCAAGGAAATAATGAAGCTATTGCAGTTTAAATAAAAACTTTCCGGACAGATGCTTAATCCTTTATTTCAAAGTTGATAAGGCTCTTAGTGTTTAAAAAATATTAGGCAATATGAAGTTCTCTTGCTTTTGTGGAAGTATTAAGATTAAACATTTGTCTATCTATACAGTTTTTTTTTTTTTTTTGATTAGATGGAAAGATTTTCTTCTGATTGTCAAACAGGTGTTTTGTTAAATTTCATATAGCAAAGCTTTGAATTTGGTTTAAAACCTTATCACTGCAGATATGAAACATTCAAATAGGATAATTTTCTGATTATGAGATATCCAAGAACTATGTTAAATATTTGGTAAAATTGCAGTTCAAAAGGTCATCTTTATAGCATTTGAAAATAAGATGAATCTTATATAAGAAGTCCAAAATTTCTTTTAAAAAATTGTACTCCTTAGTATTGTTAATATTGAAACTAGAACATTATGGACAATGTATTCCTCATCAAATGACTTTTACTGTAGAAATAGAGCCTTTACCTTTATATAATTATTGATGTTAATGCAAATATTTTGGGCATGCTGCATAGGGAAAAAAAGTTCTTTATGAGTAGGCACAATTTAAAAATATCCTCACATAGCTGCTGAATG